>JAJGOT010000091.1:617500-915000 GCA_022457155.1 Cladopsammia gracilis | reverse complement strand
TCAAAGTTAAGACCCTTGTGGTCTGAACTCTCAAAGCAACCACCTTGGCTTCGCATTTTGAATGATCGGGAACTTCTACTGTATGTCAAGAACAAGTTATAGTCAAGGTGTTGTCGATGTTGTGTTTTACCAGCCCTACATACCGCTGGCTCAAGCAGCTGCTGGAAACTGGAACGGGCACAGCTCGCATTGAATGTTGGTATTCCAATGGCGGACAAAAATATTACGTTGTCGTTATCGACGTCGTTATAGTGAGACCTGAATTGAAGCTCTTCTAGCTAAATCTTTGCAGTATGGGAAAAGAAAAGGAAGGACCGTTAACTCCATAAGCCATAGCAAACAGGATAAGGCTAAAGGATCGCAGAAGTTAAGTTGGTATTGTCAAATGTGCCAGAAACAGTGCCGTGACGAGGTACCAAACATAATTAAGCTTAGCTTACGTAGCTTAAATTAAAGAAGTTATGAGTTAAACGAAAATATTGTAGACCCTAAATGATGATACACAGTTCATAAGACGTTTCGTATCCAACATGTGTCAATCTATTGTGTGACTTAGTGAATAATTGTCTTTATTACACGACTAAGTCAGTCAGAGGGCCAATAACTAAAATCAACCAAGCAGAATGCTTGATTGCCGGTCCAATATTCTCTAAGTATTGGACCGGGCATTCTCCCGAATGATCCCGCGCAATCCTCCCACCGGCAGGAGTCGTGTAATAAATCTCTTATCAACCAAGCTTGCTCGGGACCGTACTGGGAGAATATCGGCCCTCTGTCCTTTCTGTACAGACCTCGCTGCGCTTGGTCCGTACTGTCAAGACCTCGGGCAAATATTCTCCCAGTACGGTCCTTGCGCTTGGTCAATAAGATATATGTCTGGAGCAACTACAGAATGCAGGGCCAATTTTCTAGGACTCTCACTGAAGTGGCTCTGTCAGTGAAACAGGAAACGTAAGAGTTTAAAGAACAAGAAATGTGTATGCTCGCCAGTTGAATTGAGTGTTTAAAGAATGAGGAAGGTACATGTATATTACAGAGTGGTTCGGTGGCTCACCAGTGGACAGGCGAGCCACTGAGCCACCTCAACAAATCTACCTAGGAAATTGGCCCTGTATTCTGTAGTTATGCTGTTGTCTTATAGAAGGTAAGTAGGGTAAACATGATGCAATGTACAGTGTTTGTATGGAAAGCCATTGGTGAATATTTTACCCTTTTCAATATTCACAACTGTGTAATGTTTAAAAAAAATGTTCACTTGGTTTACAAACAACATTTGTGACCTCTCACGTGAAAACGATACTGACAGCTATCTGTTCAAGCCTTTCACTTGCCTTTCACAAATGGCAGGAGGCTGTTTGAACGGATGTGATTTTGTGATTAGCCATTCAAAAAATTTATTCAGTCATTCAAAAAAAATCTTCAGCCGTTCGAACGGCTAGGGCTATCTGTTCGGAAAAAATATTCAGCCATTCGAATGGCCAATCCGTTAGTATCCATGTAGACAAAAACTAACAGCTACGCTTATCCATTGACAAACAATTAAAAACATTTCTAGCCATTTTTATGGCTATCGGAAGAGCTCTATACTTTTGGCCATGGACTTAAATTAACCGTTGATTTATTTTTGTTTTCGTTTGCTCACCGCCCAATTTGCATATGTCAAAAGTAATTTGAAACCTTTTGGATATACTGTAAACATCTCGCTATTCAAAAAGAGAATCACCTTCAGAGTATATAGTCATTCTTTTGCCCAAATGATACTTGGAAATGAAAGCAGGGAGTTTGGAAAAGCTTAGTCTTAATTTTGTCCAGCAAAACTACAAAGAAAACAGAGAATTCTTAGAAGCGATTGGACAAATGGTGTGTTGAGTTACCAACACTGTCTCGTATGCAAATTATAGCAAAACGCAGCTGAGTTATGCTTTGGTTTAATAGTGTATAGTACTCGAACAGTATTAATCTGATGGTTTTATTGTTCTTAATAAAGTGTTCAGTAAATGTAAACATTATTTTTAATTGCTGTTGGCAACTGAGCGTAAATGACCCAAACAAAAATCGTTTTGGTTTTGCACGCTTGTTGTCAGAAAACTCTGATCTTCAACCTGTTTTCAACCGCTTTCGTTTGGGCATTTGGCACACTAGGTCACACTAGCTATTGTATTGTATAACCATTTGTCTTTTTTAAAAATTAGGATAATTTTTTTTTTCATGGGCATATTACACATGTACAACTTGCCGATATTGACATCTTATCATTTTAAGATCACCTTTGCAGCTGTCGGTCAAATTTCTTCGGAACTGTATAGCCCTTTGTGTTCTTGATTGTTGGCTCACAATTTTTCGATAGCCGTTTTAGCCGTTTACAGCCAGCCGTTTGAAATGTTTCTTCTGTCGTTTAGCCGTTCAGCGCGAGCCATTCAAAATAATTTTTTAGCCATTCAGCCGTTCACAGCCAGCCATTCAGAATAATGATTTTGCTTTTCAGCCGTTCACTGTGACCATTCAAAAATTTTCTTCTGCTGTTCAGTCATTCAACTTCATCCATTCGAAACTTTTCTTCTGCCGTTCAGCCATTCAACTTCATCCATTCAAAATTGCTCCTCAGCGGGTTCGTCCATTCATGGTAACCATTTGAAACGGCTTGGCCATCTGTTTTTTCATCCGTTTAGTAGCCATGCATTTTGATGTCTGTAAATCTTAAATTTAATTTACTATTACTGTAATTTGTAGTATTTATGCCAAATATCCATTGAAACCATTGTTTAGTATAAACATGTAATAAAATTATTGATATAAATTTTACAGTTGTTGTATAAAAAAGTTAAAATTGGTTTTTCATTTTTTTTCATTTATTTATTTCTCCAAACCTTAACAGATGATAATACAGAATTGAATATATGGTGAAAAAAGAAAAGAAAGTAAAAAAAGTATAAAATTTTGAAGGAAAGAAAACATACAGTACAAAATTACACCACTTAAATTAAATCACATCTAGATAAACTAATATTGTGCCCCTTAAGTTATGTCAGTATAACAAAAAACTTGTAATTTTTTAGTAAAAAAGTAAAGGAAAGCTTATAAAAATAGCTCGGTAAAATTCAAAAAAGGTGATGTTTCATTGGTATTGAGCAAGGTACCAGCATAAAAGTGCTTTCCTAAACATATTTTTAGATGGTTTGTCTCTGATTAATTGTGGAATACCGTTCCAAAAAAATCTTCCAGTAACGATCGGGCAGAATCTCCTGGGGTTAGTTCGAAATGAGGGTACGACTACTTGATTAGATGATGCACTGTGGGTATTGTAGTTACGTTGCTCAAGTACTAGTGAAACAGGTATATTAAGAAACTTTTCATTGTGGAAATAATCATAAAAATTAAATTTAAAATCGATGTTATTTTGTTGTTACATGTATCAGTAACCTTTGCGATGCCGGCCAGTAAAAAGAAGAACCTGTGCCAGGACCAAGTGGGTGAGTACAGAACAATGTAACTATTATATTTAATATCTGCTGTATTTTTAATTCCTTTCCCCTAGTGAGGTACTGTGGTTTTGTGGTTAGTACATCACACTTTCATCTAACTTTTGAGTCTGTTGATGAAATCCTATGGTGTGATCATTCAAATGAAACCTCTTCAGCAGTACTTTTGCATGGTAGCATTTGTTCTAACTTTTGAGTCTGCTGTTGAAATCCTATGGTGTGACCATTCAAATGAAACCTCTTCAGCAGTACTTTTGCATGGTAGCATTTGTTCTAATTTTTGAGTCTGTTAATGAAATTCTATGGTGTGACCATTCAAATGAAACCTCTTCAGCAGTACTTTTGCATGGTACCATTTGTTCTAACTTTTGAGTCTGCTGTAGAAATCCTATGGTGTGATCATTCAAATGAAACCTCTTCAGCAGTTATACCTTTACATGGTACCATTTGTTCTAACAATTGTTTCAAAAGATACAGAGATCTCAATTTTGAATTTCCCGCCATTTTGTTACTATTTTTAGAAACAATAGGAACTTTTAAACGCCATAACTTTTTAACCAATCGTGGTTTTTCGATAATTTTTTCACACTTAAATGTGTCTTAACGTGTTCTTTAAAATCACTGACTAATTTTGCCATAACGAGAAAAAAATAATTTTGGTATTACCCTTGTGACGTCATTTTCCCGCCAAAAACTGTTAAAATTGAAAAAACAAAAAACATACGATTGTTTGGAATTCAAATGTCTGTCGTCCTCTAAAGTTTAAGCTCCCTCACTTAAGGCATTCAAAAGTTCTTCCTGGGCTGCCGAATTCTTGAGCCACCTGGCCCGGCATGCTTTGGAGGAAATAATGGAAGTGACGCAGGATTTTTGTTGTTTATTTTACAAGAGATTTGGTTCTGATTTGACATCCTATTGCTCTATTTATTTATTTATTTATTTATTTATTTATCCATCCATTTATTAATACCACCGTAATCAGATACCACCATAATCAGACAGATGTGTTCAATACTCTCCTAACCAGTAACACTTTTCTTGATACTGAAAAATACATGGATTACTCTCTTGCAGATGGAGGAGCAGAAAAAAAAAATCAGTCGCAAAATTAACTGGATAGCAAAGGTATCCAAAGGAAATTTTCCATGCAAAAAAAAACTGTTTCATGAAAGTAGTCTAAAAGAATTCCCTGTTTCCTTTTTCATAGATACAATGTACATGTAGTCCATTTAACACATTGTTTTCTTTCTTTTACAGGGAATCGTCGTTAAAGTTGTCACCAAAAAGCTTGGAGATCGGATAGATACTACAAAAAGAAAGGAACAGTTAAGGTACAAACCAGTGCTTACAACAACAACAACAACAACAACAACAACAACAACATTTACAACAATTTATTCTTTGTACAACAATACAAGAGTTGGATGGTTTGGTTTGCTTTGCAAATGGCTGGAAAGCTATTCGTGGCGGGCAAAACAAGTACATGAATAACACAAATTATCGAATAAAATCAAAGACATACTATTACAAAGCCTTGCAGATTGCACTAAAAATTAATAAAACACAGAAGTTAAGTGATCTAATTAACACAGCGCTTACTGACGTACAATGCTTTAAGACAAGGAGTCTCCGACTATAGCAAATGTATCTATGTACCTTCTTTTTTGGTTCTTGTGTATGTTGTAGTTCAAATTTATCCTTGGTTCAAATTTTATTTTCCTTTGTTTAAAACTCATTATCATACATTACCATAGCCAAAAACAAAGGAAAATAAAATTTGAACCAAGGATAAATTTGAACTACAACATGTACATTAATGTAACTGTTCACAGTCATCCTAGCATTAGGTAGCTGTTCACAGTCATCCCAGCATTAGGTAACTGTTCACAGTCATCCCAGCATTAGGTTTCACAGCCATCCCAGTATTGGGTAACTGTTCAATTTGTACTACCATGATTTGGTCGCAATAGCACACTTTAACATTGTTAGGATAACAAATACATTGGTGCATTAATCCTCCAGTACCCCAGCCAAATGTGATCCCTTTTAAACTCATGAATACGCAAAGCATATTGATTGAGTTGTAGCTGTCTTACCAATGGGGAGGGCATTTGAGGGAGGGGAGGGGAGGGTGGGAAGTTAAATGCAAGGAGTGGGGGAGGGGTCAGTGGAGCAAAATCACCTAACAGAAAGGAGGGTCGGCAAACATTGAGCCCACAATATGTAGTGGTCACCTGCCTTCTCTATGGTGATGGCATTGGAAGCAAGGGAGGGTGGGGGATTGGACGCAGGGGTGGGGGTCGGTGACCATGAATCAAAGCATGAAGGAGAAGGGAAGGTCCGAATTTTTTGCATTTACATGTTGGCTTGATAGTAGGAGCCTTTGTTTAATTTCTCTTAACCTAGTCCTCAACAAATATTGTGATGATGTATGACACACACTAAGGAGTATTTAGATTTTCATCCTTAGGTAAGATTGTGTTGGTTGTAAATGGTGTCCACAGAGGGTCAACAGCTTCGCTTGGATCTTTGGATGAAAAGAGTTTTTCATTCACATTGGATCTTAAAGATGTAAGTCAACTATACTTTTTTGGGAGACTAAAGCCCCCCCTTCCCCCCACCCCCCCAACTATCTTCACTTTCACCCACCCCTTGAACAGTTTTTGTACTCTTCCCAGTTTCTAGTGCACCATGAAACTAAAGATAGCAGCTAATCATCGATCAACTGGACAAACACATGAGAAAAAACGGAACTGTGAACAGTCCATGTTCATGCGGGTGAAGTTAAGAATGTGATGCCCAATACCTGCAGTTCTGTACGCATTACATGCCTACATTATTTTTCTGTTTCTCCAGGGTCCTCGCAGAGGGAAGAGAATTGATAGAATCCCCTATGAAGACATCTGTAAACTGGACACCTGACACTAAGGGGCAAAGTCCATTCAAGAACCCAGGGTGCATGTCAGTCAATATCAAAAATGGATGCTCCGTAGTTACATGGCTATGTTTGGCGTCAACAAAGATCAGCAAAGAAAACTTGATACTGTATTTTCTAGTTTAATGCTGTATCACATGCCTTTCTACTCTAACTTGTATATATGTACAGAAGACAAAAAACTGGAAAACTGTACTGAAATACAATAATGTATTATAATAGACAATAAAAAGAAGCCAGGGAAATGCTTCCTCTTTCAAGTCAACCTTCTCATGTTAATTGTATTACTATTAAATATTGAGTGGAGGGCATAGGAAGTGCTTTACTTCCTCTCCCCTCCACCTTCCAATTTTTTTTCTTTGCTCCTTTTCACGCCGAGGCCATGCTTTCATGACCCACCCATGCCAGCTCTCGCAAATTGGGGAAAGTACTCTCATATATACTCATATATGTATATGGGCATGTGCCGTTGTTAGGGGTATGATTTTCAAGCAGAGTTATTTTGGGATAAGGTGAAGAAATCAGAGAGTTTTGGTTTAGAAAAGGGTACCATTTGCCAGGAAACTGATCAGTCGTAAGAAGCATGAAGTCTGGAATAAGGTAAAGGTTTCGGAGTTCCAGCCTTACTCCTCGTAAAGTTTCAGAACTGGACGAAGCAGGACAAATTAATTCAAAACGTGAAACTCGGCAAACGTCTAAAAGAACTGTGGTCTTGAAAGTTGCACAAAATGATCACATACTCTCACTCTTTCTAACGCGTATCAATTTAGGACGCAAATCCCAAATCCCAAAATGGTTAATGAGCTAAAATGAGTCCTTCGATTTTTCAAAAAATGGATCATTTTTGCTCATTAACAAATTTCTATTGTTTCAATATTCAGACGGGATTTGCTCTGTTTCTACAAGAGCTCTGGCCTTGAAAGTTGCACAGAATCATCACGTACTCACACTCTTTCAAACGCGCATAAAATTAGGACGCAAATCCCAAGGGAACCTTAGCAATTAATACATGAATATTAAAACAAAAGAAAACGGTTAATGAACAAACCTTAGTCCTCTTCCATTTCTTAACAAAATGGCTCATTTTTGCTCATTAACAAATTTCTATTGTTTCAATATTCAGAGGGGATTTGCTCCGTTTCTACAAGAGCTGTGGACTTGAAAGTTGCACAGAATGGTGCACAGAATGGTCACGTGCTCACACTCTTTCTAACGCGCATATAATTAGGATGCAAATCCCAAGGGAACCTTGGCAATTAACGCATGAACATTTAAACAATAGAAAACGGTTAATGAGCAAAACTTAGTCCTCTTCGATTTCTTAAAAAAATAGCTCATTTTTGCTCATTAACAATTTTCCATTGTTTCAATATTCAGAGGGGATTTGCTTCGTTTCTGCAAGAGCTGTGGCCTTCAGAGTTGCACAGAATGATCACATGCTCATACTCGTTCTAACGCGCATAAAATCAACATGCAAATCCCATGGGAACCTTGGGAAGAAACGCATGAATATTTAACAAAAACTGCCCGCTAATTAGTCAAAGACTTGTCAAAGATAACTCAAAGAAAAGATTCCCTTGGGATTTGCCCACTAGTTTTGTGGGAGTTAGTGTTAGTGTGTAATAGCAGACGTTGTTTCGGGTCCGTGTTTCATTCGAAAAGAGATTAAAGAAACGTATTTTCTAGTAGGCAACAAAGTATATGTTGCAGGTAAATTTAATTTTCACTAGGTTTTTTCTCAGTTCTAGTTAGGATTAAATTTTGGCCGAGGCGAGTCTGGGAACAATAATAAGCAATAATACCAAAAAATATGCGTCACTTTTCATCGCAGTCCTGGTGGCGCAGTGGTAAGGACAGTGGACTACACATCTGACGGGTGGGAGTTCGACTCCAGGTAAGTGCACACAAAAAATTCTTCATTTCATAATTTCTCAGTGATATTAGTAAGTGTGGCATAAAGGGGGGTGCGATGGGAACAAGGGAGGGGAGGATAATAGGATAAATTGAGGGATAAATTGTGATCTACGGAGAAAGATGAAGGGAAGGGAAGAGAAGGGATGGGAGAAGAAAGAAGGGAGAGGAGGTAAGATGAGATAGGATAGGATGAAAATAAGAGAGGAAGATCTGAAGAACAAGATAAGAAGGGGGGAAGAAGGAAGAGAGAAAAAAGAAAGAAAGCCAAAAAAAAGCCGAATTTTTTTTTTTCGGCTTTTTTTTCGACCCCATAAAGAAATCCCTTTTCAGATATTTGATAGAAAAAATTTCCTAGTTAAAAAAAATTGTTTTTCGACATTCTTCTGCTTTATTAACTGGCCTTCTTCAGAAAATTAAGAAAACAACAGTCAATATGGCGGACTGAAACAACAGTTTGCCATATTGACCTTGATTTTCTTAATTTCCTGAAGAAGGCCGGTTAAACAGGCCGAAACGTCGATTAATAATCGCTTTTAGCCTCAGAAGACCCCCCCCAAAAAAAAAAACACACACACACACACACACACACACACACACGAAAAAAAAAATTTTTCACGAATGAGAGAAACTTTCAGATACACAATAAAAAATAGCTATTGAAAAACTTAAGTACAACATTAACAACTTTTCTAAGGTCCTGTTTCACTGTCTACATGAATGTGATTCCACTCTGGAAAAATTGGATCATTAACAGCACCATACGAGGCACCGTTCTTTTCATTTGATAGAATTTTATTTATTTGCGTTATATAAACTACAAAAATACAACTAACTATAATATATTTATTTCCTGTTTATTTACACTGCAAACGGGACTTTAACTTATTGTACGATCTACTCAAAACGTAACAAATACAGCAAACATAGACTACGAGCAGTCTCTCTTTTCCAGCTTAGTCCGTCGAGCGAGAAACAAAACACACATGCGAACGGATAACGGCCGCGCGAAACTGGGGGCGAGGCAGGCACGTGCGCGTGCCTGCCTCGCCCCCAGTTTCGCGCGGCCAATTATCCGTTCGCTAACGTGTTTTTCGTTTCTCGCTCGACGGACTAAGCTGGAAAAGAGAGACTGCTCGAAGTCTACAGCAAACATGGACACCTTGACATTTAATTTATCTAATTAAGAACGAGCACTTAATTTTTAAATTAATGAATAAGTGATTAATTGTATTTTAATAACTGTAACACGCTGCAGTAAAATATACTTAGATTTGTCGCTTTAAATGTTATATAAATTTTTTACCCTTCTAACAAAAATGCTCCTAAATCCTACATCTTATGAGTTCTTCTTATATTATTATTGGTTATTCTAATTACCTGCATTTTGCTGTCTACCAAAACAATAATATATTGCATTAATTGTCTTTGTTAGAAAAACCTTAGCTTCCAAGTACTAACCGGCATTCTTTGGCCAATCCGATCACAAGATTAAAATACAAGGTCTCCTTACTAATTGTCATCACACGGTTTCTAGCGAGAGACAAGACTGTATTCCTCTTTGCGTCTTCTGTCTTCATTGTGTTACGCACACCCATTAAAAGAAGCGCTTTCCTTTTCTTTGTGAAAAGCAGTAGCGTGACCTTAAAAGAAACACCAGACTTTCCGTTGCTAATCGTCATGTTACACAACGTTCTCAATGCTTAATTATTCTTTGTAGAATATTGAGACAATATCAGGACAATAATGGACCAATATTGAACCAATATTGAGCATCAGGTTTACAGCAAACCACAGAAGTCTGCTTGTTTTTTGCCGTTTGCCGACAAACAGTACGTAAAAACTCCTCAGGTAAAAAATGGCAACTGCTGTGACATTCCGTGCCATTTGAGGGAAACAATTACACGATTCTAAATTGTTAAATCTCTCTAGTATTCGTCAGTTGATTATTTCCTTAATTCTTATCGCCTATTAATGTATTAATATTGAAGAAATTACATGTTGGTGGTACACCTACTTCCATTGGATGATTGTCTTTATTCTTGTCACCTGTCTGGTTGACAATGTATTGATATTGTAAGGAGAAATTTGATGTTGATACAAATTATTTTCCACCAATATATAATCTTGCGGCGTGTTTTTAGCTGAAGCCTTGTTTGTGACTTAAAGAATATGACTGAAAAATAAAATAAAAAAACGAACTGTATTAATTAAGGCAATGAGAAAGGCAAGAAACACAACGAAGTGCGGAGTAACCCGATGTTCTCTTCTTTCTTTTTAACTGAGTAGAAACAATTTCTCTTATGTGTTATGAAAACCAAACAGAACTGAAAAGTTGGGCAGAGCCGTCAGCAGTCGACTAAAGTGACTTTACGGATTTTGATGTGCAATATAACGCAATCTTAACTATGTGGGGTATAATGTAACGCAACCGCCGCCATGTGGTGTGTAGTAGAACACAATCATCGCTACATGGGGTTACAATTGCCGCTAAGTAAGGTCTCATGTAACACAATCGACGTTATACACATGGGTTGTAATTTTCTATTAAATGTAATGTAAAACGGTCATCACTATATGGGGTATAACGTAACACAATCGCTGCTAAGTAAGGTTTTATGTAACACAAATTGCGGTTATATGGGTTGTAATGCAACTTTTCTATTAAGTGTAATGTAGCGCAATCCTTAAACTCACCCTAGCTGTTCCTGATGTGACATCATCAAAACACTTGTCACACACTCGTACAGGTTTCTTGCTCGATGTGAGTGGCGCATTTTTGCTGTACAATCACCAAAGTAAATCAAACTGTGAGAAACAAGAGACAGCATGAACATTCACTGGATACTGATCAATTTCTGTGTTCTCATCATGTATCAGCCTGACAATGTATTCACACTGTAGAGAGAAATTAGATGCTGATCACTAACATTTGATCATTTTAATCCTCACCACTAATCGATATATTGAAATTGTAAGGAGAAATTAGATGTTTGTCACAAGCATTTGGTGTACATGAGGACAACATCCCCTAGATGAGTATTTTGAGGTAAGGAGGAAATACAAGTGGGTCATCATTTTTGGAATCCTCGACAGAACTTCTGAGTGGTCCTGTACTAGCGGCAAATGTAAGAAATTCAATATAATTACCCGCAATTCCGACAGTGGTGCTGAAAAAAAGGAAAGAAAGCAAAAGATTAGAAAGACACAGGGTGCGTTCCTTTGGGATGATCCGGATCCGGATCACTGATCCAAGATCACTCGGATCATGAAGCATCAAAGAACCGACGAATCCACTCTGGACAAGGATTCATCGGTTCCTTTGATGCAGCATGATCCAAGTCATTTGGATCACTCATGTCCAATATAGACGCACGGATACAGTCTGTCAAACCCACGTTACGATCTGTACGGTCTGACAAACTGTAATAGTGACCAGTCGATCCGTTGACAGTCTGTAAATTGCTTCTCATTAAAGCAAGTACAAGCAAAAAAACACGGACAGATACAGTTTGTCAAATGGATCATACAGTCTGTACGACTCACTGATAATTGCGTTCGACGAAGGAGAACGCATACTATTTCAGTCCCTCTTCCCGCGGGTATCGATCTTGATGCCACTTGATTTCAGGGTTTGGACGCCATCTTGGACTGGCTGGCTGGCTGGCTGGCACAAATGGCCTCGATCTCATGTCGGTCGCCGAGTGCAGTGAAAACCATGTTTTTCTGTTTTTGTTATAATTCGTGCTGTTCTTCGTGTTTTCTTCTGCTTTTGCTGTTTTTCGCAGTTTTCCCCAAGGTAAGTGAAGTTTTGTAGATTTATTCGAACTTCCCCTTGAAAATATGACTGAAGCTACTCATCAGAAAGCTGTACAGTGGTGTGTTTTCTAGGAAACACGCTGCGATTCGCCCCGACTACGATAGCGAGTTGTGATGTGTCAATTCAGTTGCTTTTCTTAGGAGATTCAACTTCTCTCTGCGCTCAGACTTGTGGGACTCGACCAATATAAAACTCCAGGAGTCTCATGTGTAGCTCTTAGCAGGAATAAAACATTATCATCATATGTTATTGAGCCAATGACCTGTGAGCGGTTAACAAGTCTAAAATCATCAAATACTTTGCGGTATCGACTGACTGAGGAAGACAGACTAGACCGAATGGCATCAGCACAATAGATTTCATAACACTGAACACCATCGTTATTTAGTTCTGTTATAATCCAACCAAAGTGTTTAGACATGGTTTTACAGTTAGGAGAATGTATGTGCTTCCCCCGATTAATTGCGTTCGACGATAGGAGAACGCAGTCCTAATCTTGGGGTTCCTGTGGTCACCTATCACGTGATTTCGCCGGCGTGAAGAATCGAGATTTTTTGGGTGGGCGATGTGCAAAATCTGCGCCATTTTGAATAATAAGAACTATGCGCACGCACCTATTTCTTTTTATCAAGAGCGCGGGCTACAACTGGAGTGAAATTACTTGAGACGACACTTGAGACCACGTTTTTCTGTTTTTGTTCGTGCCGTCCTTCGTGCTTTCTTCTGCCTTTGGTGTTTTTCGCAGTGTTTTTTTTTAAGTAAGAATGATTTAATACCAAAGTCTCTAGATTCTTAGTCATCACCGATCCCAAAAACGCGTTCACTCTAGTTATACACATGGTCTATAAAGTGACCTTATCTTAACTTTGCATATTAAATTTTAAAAGCCTAACGGAATCAGATATACTTAATTTCCTACTTGTCAAACTAAATGTTTTAAATCACTTGATAAGATCAATGAGTGAAAATATTGAAATGAACCGATTTCCGACAAACATCATTTCTTCTTTCAGCTGTTGTAACAAACATATCGAACGCACTCTGTTAATCTGTGATTACTGCTAGTAGTTATCATAAGACTTGCAATAATATAATTTGTCAGTTAGGTAAGTAGGACAAACATGTGTTAAAAGTAATTTACTCCGAGTTTAATTTTCCCTCACTTCAAGTTTTTTTGCTCTTATCTTCTTTTCTCAGGTTATCTACCCATGCCTTAAGTAAAGTAAGTCCTTGACTTTTGTGAATTGTTATTGCCCATGCAAGTGCAAGAGGAAGCTGCTGTGTTTCATGGAAGCCATCTGATAATTGATAATAGAGCTGAGGCAGTGACTGGGCATATGGGTACACAAGATGGAAGACTGTGACTGAGAGATGGACCTTTGTAGACGTCAAATTTTACAATAACTGCTGTTGCCAAATCAGGTTATTTATTTTTGCTTTTAAACATAAACTAACAAATATTTGAATAAATTATTTTAGAAAGAAAATTTTGTTGCCCATTTTTATGTGTTTGTTCATTAATTTCACAGGTTGAAAAGCGATTTTGTGTAAACAAAACAAGACTTGGATTTTATAGATCTAAACTGAAAATATCCAGAGAATGTGACAGCGATGTAATAACTGCCACTCCTTGACCAGCCCCCCCCCCCCCTCCCCTCCCACCACCACCGCCTATTGGCCCTCACCTCCTCCCACTTCCTCGCCCCCTCGTACCATCACCCCACCCTGTCGAACGCACTCCCCTAATTTCCAATTACTACTAGTTATATGTGTCAATCTGGCGGGTAACGGGTGAAACGGTTTGACAGTCTGTACGGTCTGTACAGACCGTAAAAGCGGAAGTCGGTCTGTCGACAGTCCGTAAATTGTATCTCATTAACAAAGATACACATGAAGGGTGAACCAACGCAGCACAGCGAAACTGAAGAACGTGTATATATCTTGTTCTAAAAGAGTGTGCAATGGAATTACACGTTTCAATAGACCGTGTGCAAAGGAATTACACGTTTCAATGTGCATATATCTCCTTCTAAAAGCGTTTGCAATGGAATTACACGTTTCAATAGACCGTACAAACCGTACAGACCGTCCGTACAGACCGTCAAACTGTTGACCCCACACTCGGAGTATCCAGCGAAAATATTCTAAGTCCCCTTAATGAGATGCAGTTTGCGGACTGTCAACGGACCGACTGGTCACTATTACAGTTTGTCAGACCGTACAGATCGCAACGTGGCTTTGACAGACTGTATCTATGCGTCTATATTGGACAACACTCTCTTAGATCAGTGATCCGGATCCGGATCATCCCAAAGGAACGCACCCACAGTAACAATTTAAGTAAATTTGTCATTTTTGTTTCTGTGGCACTTTTTGGATGCTAGGCACACAAAGAATTGTTTAAAGCAATAATGAAAGGATTTCAAAAGATTTACAAACAATGCAGGTGAGGATACCCTGCCTCTTACATTTTTTTTTTGTATATATATATGTACTTGATTTGGCGAAGCTAATAAAATAAAAATAAAATAATAATGAAAACATCTTTGGATCTTCCTCGAAATTTTTCGTTATTTCTAGATTTACAAGCTTTGCAGATGCATTAATGAAAACACCTTGGGTCTTTGACAGTTTTCGGAAACCTTTTGTACGAGACATGATAGAGAACCAACCTCTCTTATGGTCATGGAGAATTGTCTCTCGCATCCATTGCAACTAGATACATCCTCACCATTTTCCCATCTCCGTGCATTCATTTGAGTGTTCGAAATCTGAAATGGAAAGGTACATTTCGTATGAAATATAATACATGCCATTTTTCAACACAGGGTTTATTTGATGTCAGTCAAGAACTTTAGATGTTTCGACTGAAGCCGCGTTCACATTATTGCTGCGAGCCCCCAGGCGAGTAGCACATTAATCTTTGGTTTGGCTGTGGTTGCTTGGGTGCCCTGCGTTTTATTGCTGCAGTCTCGATTTTTTGTTGTTTGTCACGATGATTTTGAGCAATCGTACGTCCAGCGGTGTCATCATAACTTAGATGCGCCTGGGTCTGGATGCGTCTTTCGCCGTCCATAGCACGTGCTCGCTTGTCTTCGCTTCTCGCTTCTCTTCTTCGATTTTTCTTATAGTATATTCAAGCGTGTTATCAAACCATTTTTAAGGGTCAGACAGAATGCAACCTAATACCTTAACACCTTTTTATTCTTTGTGCGGAGATATTAGCACATAAAATTAGAGGAGAAGAAAACATTAAAGGGATTGAGATTTTAAGCGAAGAGATCAAGCTAACTCAATTTGCTGATGATACGACTTTATTTTGCGCAGATATCTTATCTGTGAATAATGCACTTATTCTATTACAAAAATTTGGGAAGATATCAGGGTTGTGTTTGAATGAACGGAAAACTAAAGCGGTTTGGTTAGGAAAAGATAAAAATTGTAAAGCTAAACCTCTCAATTTAAATTGGACTGATGATCCAATTCGCAACCTTGGAACCTTCCACTCATACGATAAACAGAAAAATTTGAAAAAGAACTTTACGATTAAAGTTCAAAAAATCATACAAACAGTACTTGATATGTGGCGCAGTAGGGACTTAACCGTTTTTGGAAAAGCAGTTATAACAAAAGCACTTGGAATTAGCCCAATTGTGTACTCCATGTCTATGTTGGAAGCTCCAAAGTCTGAATTAGAAAAAGTAAATAAACTAATTTTTAAATTCATTTGGAAGAACAAACCGGATAAGATAAAAAGAGATGTGTTGTATCAAACTATCGATAGAGGGGGCCTTAAGTTGCCAAATATTTTCCTTATGGATAAAGCATTGAGATTGAACTGGATAAGACGTCTTGTGGTGAACAAACCTGGCAATTGGAGGATAATCCCTCAATACTATTTTGACAAATATGGAGGAATTGAATTCTTACTTAAATGCAACTACGATGGTAAAAGTTTAGATAAACAAATACCAGCATTTTATAGGAATATGTTATTATATTTTAAAGAATTGAAATATCTATATGATAAAGAAAATAGAGCAAAATATGTTTTATTTAACAACACACTTATCCTCATTGATAAAAAGTCGGTATTTTGGAAGTCTTGGTTCGATAACAATGTTGTTACCGTTCACGACCTTCTGAAAGATGATGGCACAGTAATGACATACAAAGATTTTACTAAAAAGTACAAAAATATTAAGTCAAACTTTCTTCAGTTTTATCAGATGTTATCAGCGATTCCAAAACGTCTTTTTATTTCAGCGAAAAATATTGATATAGATAAAGAGAACCTCAAGACAGGAAGGCTCGTAGCCTTAGGCCCAGACTTTGAAATATGATTTATTAAAAATGAAGTGTAAGGACTATTATTTGTTGTTTATTGCAGCAAAATATGTGCGTCCAACAGGATTTTAAAAATGGTCGAATTACTTTGGTAGGGATGTCACAAAAGAGTGTGAAAACAGCTTAAAATTGACTCAAAGTATTTGTCAAGATACAAAAGTTATACAAACAACTTTTAAATTATTGCACCGCATTATCTTCACCAAAAAAGAATTGGAATTCTGTAGTATTGTTTCCGACGCAAAGTGTATATATTGTGCACAAGAAGACTCTATAGAACATTGCCTTTTTCAGTGTCCAATAGTAACAGATTTTATTCCTAGCATATCCATATGGTTTGAACGGGAGACAAGCCAAAGTTTTGAACTAAATAACTACTATCTTCTCTTCGGGTCTGCAACTAACAATATAGAACATCTAAAAACTGATTATAAAAAACTTATAGAAAATCATTTTATCATATACTTGAGACATTATATTATATCTAACAAAGTGTGGGATAATAATCTTGTAGTAAAAGAATTTCAGAACAGTTTTCGAAAGTATTGCAAATCGCTTAAGATAAATAACCCTTTTACATAAATTTTGTAATTATAACTGATGAATTGCTCTGAATTGTATTTCAATTGTAATGTAGCATTTGGAAATATATTTTTAGTGTTAAAGTTGTAATTAGTGTAATCAGTGTTAAATTTGTGTAATTAGTGTTTAATCAGTGTTAAAGTTGTAATTAGTTGAAATCAATAGAGCGTATGCACATGACGTCACGGCGGCCATATTGGTGTACCAAAACAATAGAACGGCGGCCATGTTGGTGTACCAAAACAATCCTGTGGGATTTGAACGCTTTTCTTATGTTAACACTTTCTTTTGTTCCAATAAATTTGCATAGCTGCTTGCCACGTGAGTGCATACGCTCTATAAAACTTATTTAATAAAAAAAAAACTTTGTAAAAAATTTCAAAAATATATATATATATATATATATATATATATATATATATATATATATATATATATATATATATATCTATATTTTCCTCTAAACACACTTATATATTTAAACAGAAACCCATAAGTGGGTTGAAACGTGCAACTGTCTCTTGTACGCCTCAAAACAAGCTTCCGATTATTCAATTTGCTTAGAAGTTGTTACAGCCATATTTGGAAGATCAAGATAAAAATATTAACCAATCAATTTGCTAGAACAACTTGCTCCTAATCTCGAGGGACTGAGGGGTTTCCAAATATGGCACTAAGCAAAATATGAATATTCGGAAGCTGTGAATGCGAGTTACACGTTTCAACCCACTTATGGGTTTCTGATTTAAATAAATGACTTTTTTCTTTATTTCTTAAAATGCCGCCTAGTATTTAAATTGCCCGTGGGGAGAAATCTCTATTCCTCATAAGCTCGGCTTCTCGGAGATTTCCCGCCACAGTCACTCCTCTCAAGCTAGTAATGTACAAATTTTAAATTTAATGTTAGTTAACCTATTTATTATCGTTTTTGTTCTGCTTGTAATTTATTGTGTGTGGCAAAATAATAAAATAAAATAAAAAATAAAAATCTCAAAGTAATTGTTTTCCTTTGCGGCAAGATTTCCGTATAAAATGAATATGAATATGAATATAAATGAATATGAGAACCTTAAAACGGAGATTCAATTAATATATGAAGAGAAGGGGCACGCGGCAATTTTTCGATCGAAATGTCGATGGGTGGAAAAAGGAGAGCGATCAACTAAATATTTTTTTAATCTAGAGAAGCAAAACTACAGTAAGAAGACCATCACCGAACTTAGTGATGATGACACGGACGAAACAATAAAGGAAGAGGCCATAATTTTAGAAACAATCGAGAAATTTTATGAAGATCTATATAGCTCCAAAACAACTGTATCCCAAGAGGCTTTCGATGAATTCATTAAGGATACTGAAATCCCAATACTGAATAATGAAGACCAGAATCAATTAGAAGGGCCTCTTACCTTGGAGGAATGTAAAAAGGTGCTGGGAACTTTTAAGGACAATAAATCACCAGGTGAGGACGGTTTTACCGCTGAGTTCTATAAGCATTTCTTCGATTTGATAGGAATCGATTTACTAGAATGCTTAAATCAAGCATTTAAGGATGGAGAGCTCTCCATCTCGCAGAGAAGGGGATTTATAACTTTGATACCTAAAGAAGATTCAAATTTACTGGATCTACAGAATTGGAGACCTATCACTCTACTGAATATCGATTATAAAATTGCATCTAAAACATTGGCTAAAAGAATAGAAACAGTACTTCCAAAACTTGTTCATACGGATCAAACAGGTTTCATGAAAGGTCGATACATTGGGGAGAACTTACGGTTAATAAATGATGTAATGGAATATACAATGTCAGAGAACAAAGGGGGAATATTAGTATCATTACATTTTAAAAAAGCGTTTGATACCTTGGAATGGGAATTTATAATGAAGATATTAGACCTTTTCAATTTTGGTGATAATATTAAAAAATGGATCCAATTAATCTATACAAATATTGAAAGTACAGTATTGAATAATGGATTTGCCACTAACTGGTTTAAACCAACAAGAGGCGTCAGACAGGGCTGCCCGCTCTCCCCCTATTTATTCATTCTGGGAGCAGAAATACTATCAAATAAACTTCGCCAGACAGCCGAAATTAAAGGAATCAATTTATTTGGAACCATCGTCAAGGTCAGCCAATTCGCAGATGACACAAACTTATTCTGCGCTGATGTCACTTCTGTAGAAAACGCCCTTATCACGGTTACCAGATTTGGATCTATTTCAGGTTTAAAACTAAATGTAAAAAAGACTAAGGCGATGTGGTTGGGAAAGTGGTCTAAGAACAGAACCACACCATTACAATTAACGTGGGTAAATGAACCTGTTAAAATATTGGGGGTTTACTTTTCGTATGATGAAAATAAGAACAAGCATTTTAATTTTGATCTAAAGATCCAAAAATTACAAACGAGGTTGAATATGTGGAAAGGACGAAACTTAACACTGCTTGGAAAAGTCTTAATTATAAAAAAATTAATCTCTTGGGTTATCACAAATAGTCTATTCAGCATCTAATGTCAATGTTCCTACCGAAACGAATCGCACCATTAAAAGCAAACTTTTCGGTTTTCTCTGGAACAATAAAAATGATAAAATCAAAAGAAAAAGCCTGTATCAAGATTATGATAAAGGAGGACTCCGAATGGTCGATGTTGATTTAATGATTAAGGGATTAAGACTTTCATGGATATCAAGACTCTTAGATTCCGATGGTAAAAATTGGAAATCTATACCGGATCATTTCTTTAAAAAACTTGGAGGATTAAACTTTCTGCTTAGATGTAATTACGATGCAAAATATGTAGACCCTAAACTACCTTCTTTTTATAAAGATATTTTATCCTTTTTTGCGGAACTCAAGTCTCAATATAAATATGAGCAGGGTCATGAAACAATTCTTTTTAATAATAGAGCTATACTAATCGAAGGAAAGCCCTTCTTCTTACGGGAATGGTTTTCTAAAGGAGTTATTTGCATCAAGGATCTTCTAAACGAAAATGGACAAGTTATGCCCTTCCATGAATTTCGAACGAAATATGGATGCAACACTAACTTTCTAAACTTTTACCAAGTAATTAAGGCCATCCCTGAAACATTATTGACCAGGGCATGGATGTAACATGGATGCCCCCATTAAAGAACATTTTTTAGGAAATTATACCAAACTTCAGTTAGCTGAAAATATCTCGATAGATCTGAGGAAGGCAAAGGCAAAAGAATTCTACTGGCTATTAAATATCAAAATCAATAACACTCTTTCTTCTGGCCCCCAAAAATGGAGTAATAAATTAAATCTAAATCAGTCCGAATGGGAACACATTTTTAAATCATTCAACCGTCAATGTAAAGAAAATAAAATGAAAGAGTTTAATTACAAATTCATACACAGAATTATAGTTACCAAGAAAGAATTATGTCGTTTTGGAATCAAACAAGATAGTAATTGCTTATACTGTGGAAATGAGGATTCTATTGAACATACTTTTATATTCTTCCAATTTTCCAAGGCTTTCCAACGTAGGGTCATAAAGTGGTTCAACGAGGTCAATCATACCAACCTACAACCATCTACGAAAGAAATTCTATTTGGATTATTCCCCAGTACATCATCTGCCAGTAAATCTCTTTTAAGATTATTTATTACACCTTGCTATATATGCGCTATTATATTTACACCAATAAACTCCATAACAGATCAATCACTCTCTTAGATTTTGTAAATAAAGTAAGTACAAAATATAAAATAGAAAATATAAACTAGAATCTAATTTTTTTATCTAATTATTTAATAATTGAAAATGCTCCGAAAAGATATCGTCTTAATAAACTAACGATTATTTTTGCTAAGGTCTTGTAAGTATAGGAATTTATATATGTATCCGATTAATGTAATTTATGTAAGTATTATTGTATGTATTGTAATTAGTAGTAGTTTAAGTTCAAGTTGTTATTGACTTTTTTTCCTGTAAGTGTTGTAAAATGTTTATACCTGCAAGTAAATAAAAAAAAAAAGAAAAAAAAAGATTTCCGTATAACCCCATACATTAATTATGCATACGCGCTATTATAAAAGAGAACAATAGAGAAAACAATAGACTGCCTTTGGGAATAGCATACATTGTACAGTTTTTTTTTATTTTTTTTTTCTTAGTCTTTATCAAATTAGGTCTAAAAAGAGCATTTTCATCAAAATTTGTTGAAGAAAATGGGCCGTTTTCCGTTTTTTTCGAGTTGTAGTGCGAATGAAAAATAGACCAGAGAGAAATAAATTGAAACTCACCGTTGATGTTGTTGTGGTGTTTTTACCCCGTTTTCCACCTTGTGATGCGATGCGTTGAATCTTTACTTGGTGTATTATTGATTTCACAAAAGAAGATCACCAATGGTGCATAAGATTGCTACGCGGAACACTTCATGGGTCTTTGTACACCTGGTAAAGTTCAGCGATATGCTTGATGATGTTTACAAAGGGATCCTCTCCATAATGCTTACCATGGCCACAAAACCTCCTGTAGAAAACCATGCCATTACAATGTCTCTTCAAGCATCGCCACTTCAACCCGTCCCGATTTCGTGCGTTTCGTCCAGGTTAGTGCTTTGCAGCACTCATTTCCAGGACATTTCGCCGCCGACACGAGTAGGTTCTGTTCCTTGCACCAATCTATGCACTGTTCGTGATCTTGTAATAGAGAACACAACGAAAACCAATTCAACTTGACAAGAGGACGAGAGGACGCACACGAAGGAACAGACGAAGACGTAGACGGAGATGAAGACGGAGGTACTGTTGTCATAACGTTATGATAATAATAATAACAACAAGGCAGAAAGTCGAAAGGAAACTGAAGGTTGAGTCAGTGAAGAAATTTGCATGGAAATACGTTCCTTTTTATTCTCACAGTTAACCAATAGCAAAGACATGACAAGGATTCCTACGTGTAAACTGCCATGGGAGTTGGGGTTAAATTGTTATGTAGATTTTTAGTAATTATCATAGAACACATGAATAAAATGTAATTATTGGTCAGTAACTTTCAACGAGCTCTTGTGGTGTAGTGGTATAGCACATGGACTAGTAAACCAGATGTGATCAAGGGGTCACGGTTCGAGATACGGTGTCGCCGCTATGAAAAGGTAAAAAGGAAACCGAGAAGAAGACTGGGACGAGAAACTGAGGAGAGAAAAGACTGGGGAAAGAGAAACGGAGATGAGAAGGAGGAGAAAGCGGGAGGAAAGAAAAAAACGAGACGACGCAACTAAATCCATTTTTATTGTTGAAGTACGTAGCGATTACTGATGCATGTATTCAATACACGCCGGAATTGCCATTGTTTAAGAAAACAATAGCGCGCATACATAAGTAATGAAGTATGCATGGATAATAAATGTATGGGATTATACGGAAATTTTTCCCTATTTGCAAATGTATCATGCCAAATTCAAACGTATTTGTTGCTGGAAGCATTCATCAAGGTAACGAACGATTTAGTGAGATTTCACGTGAAAGACAATGTTGTTTCATGAGTTTTTCAGCGTTGTTACGTGCTCAGAGTTTGCCAATTGCACAATGGATAGGGGGGTGACAACTCTAAGAAGGCCTGTTTCTGGAGAAAAACAAAATTCTTCCGGGAATCTGAAGATTTTGCCGGGAATCGGGAGACTCGAAAAATTTTCGGGGAAACATGAGACAATGTTGTTAAAATTTCCGGAAGTTTGAAATTTTTTCGTGAATGTCTTCGAAAAAATCGGGAAGATATTCCACATTTTCGGGACAACTTTCAGTTCCA
The DNA here is from genome assembly GCA_022457155.1 of Cladopsammia gracilis. NCBI lineage: Eukaryota > Metazoa > Cnidaria > Anthozoa > Scleractinia > Dendrophylliidae > Cladopsammia > Cladopsammia gracilis. Next base: position 892,134 of record JAJGOT010000091.1, on the reverse strand, counting down.
CACAGTATTGCTCAAACAGCGTTTGTTAGAGTTATCACCCCCCGTAAACTAACCACCAATTAGATGTTTTATTTGCCTAAAGTAGACAAGTTTGCGTGGGAAACTCTAGAATCAAACCTTGTCTGTGAAGTAAATCGTTAAGTGTGACAATTTAAAGAAACTTTCCTGTGTTTCTGGGTTTTTTATATGTTTAACAAGGTGGTTTTAAGTTTTAGGTCTGTAGATAAAATTCGGCTAAAATATGACCATTCAAATAAATGTTTTTGAGCGGCACTTTCATTTTGTGCTGTTTGCTTTTCGACATGGTAAACTCCCCTGATAGTTAGGGTTAATTAAGTAATGATTCGCATAAGAAGGATAGTGCTGAGCGGCAATGCACGATGGGCCCACGATGGAATGTCAACTTTTTTCAATATTACAACTAGTGATCTCATTGGCCTAGACTCAACAACTGCTACAAAGTTATATAGGTTCGAGGTACATTTAGTCTAGTTTTTTGAAAGTTTCAAGTAATTCGAGACCCAATCGCACAACTTGCAAGTTTTAAAAGATATTGTATTTGGGGAACTTCATCAAAGAACCAAAATTATTAGAGGTTTTCGAGTTACTAAAGCTGAGGAGGCCTAATTAACATAAGCTTCATAGTTTCTTTTAGGCCTCCTCGCCATTGTTACCTCTATTCTTCTTATATTAATGAGTTATTGTAGTATGGCAAATAAAAAATAAATAAATAAAAATTAGCTATTGTCTTTTGCTATTCTGATTGGTTAAGCACGAACATTTCCTAAAATTTATTTGACGCAAATGGATTTTCGTTATTTTTATAATGAAATATAATTATGAACCATCAACTCTTCCCCTATTCTTGAAATCAAAGATATTCTATGTGGGAAAGAGCCAATGCCGCAGAATAATGAAGTTTACTATAGTTCTTATGTGGAGCATTACTTAAGGGTTAGAGCGGTAGTTTAAAAAAAAATACCATAATACCATAATACTCTTTAAAGTGCAGGTTTGGGTGATGCTTGATGTAAGCCTGATTTTTCCAATTTCTTTTGTTTTCGGCACGAACTGCACGTGCTATGCTTCAACTTCTTGGCAATTTGCATACGTTGCACATTTGAATACAAAAACACAATGCTACATCCTAGGATTTCCACATGTACTGTGAATTCCATTGTGTCATTCTAACAAAAGATGCTTGATTAATTAAGTGAGGCTGAGCCTGCACATAAAAGATTATTATGGTATTTTTCGAAATGGGCTATTGAGTGTCGTGATATCCAAACTAAAGAAATTACTCTGGCCAATCACAGCAGGGTAAGACAATGCAACGAACCAATCAAAACTCAAAGCAGATACAGGTAGCCTGCGCCAAGCGCGGGAAAACGCGTACGAACAATTTACAACTGGTTTTGCTTTTACTTCTGATTGGTTGATAAAGTGGCGTGAGATATTTTAGCCAATCACAAAGCGTAGCAATGCGAAACCACAGCAAATGCAACATTACTTTTGACACTGAATTGAAAAACGCTCTTATATAATAGTGGTGACTTTTGTGGTCCTTTCACCTAGAACAACTGATTCAGGAACTGTTCGACTGCACCTTCGGTGTGTTCAGAAGTCATGTTCTCGATATCACTCTGTTTGATCCCGAACTTACTTCCAATAGCTTTAGCCAGCACGGCTGCTTTCTTGAGAGACGAATTTACTTCATCAAACAGTTGTCGAAGCCTATTCTGCGTTTCGCAGTGAGCAAGGAGCGCTTGAGCAACTTTGAACTTCAAATTGTTCGTTTTCCTGATCTTTTCTTTTAAAAAATCAATCTTGCCTAACGCGGGATTTTCTTGCTTGGCCTGGGAACTTTTATCGTGTTCCACCTCGAGCTGCTCAGCATGCGTTGTTTTGATCACGTGATGCGCTGTTATCGCAGGTGTTTTGGAGATTTCTTTGGGTTTTTCGTCAGCGACTATTGACCTGTTTTTGTTAATCATCTTGTTTGGTGCGCTTATAACCACAGCGTTTACCTGGTGCTGTAGCGTGGCCTTCTCTTCCTGGGTATTCTTGATTTGATTTTTACTTGAGTCTTTGTTTTCGACAGCTTGAACCGGCTCCACCAGTTTTTTCGATTTAACTGGGCTTCTGGATAGTTTGACCTGACTGGTTTCAACTTTCACCGCTTTCGTGTCTGGCGCGGTCGAATCGTTTGTGTCTTTAGGTTTATCTTTTATGTTCTTAGCAGGCGCAGTTCCTGTAACGGTTACCGGTTCTGTAACTTTCTTCTCTGGTTTTTGTTTGGGCGCATCCTTTACTCCCGCAGATTTCCGCTTCTTGTGAATTTTGTCTGTAACAGAATCTTTAGTATGAGACCCCTCTTCTTTAACCGTTTGTACGCTCTTGCTGGCGATTTTATCATCCTCCTTTACTACTTTAACAGCATTTTTACTTTTTATCGCCTTGAACAGATTCTTTTTCTTGGCTTTGTGAGGCCGTTGTAGAATTTCATTTGGAAGAAGTTCCACTCTGATGGTTTTGTGACTTTGTTTTTTCTGGTGGTCAGCTGCTGCATCCTTCGCTTTCTTCGATTTTTTCACATGTATTTCTACAGCAGGCTTAACTATAACAATATCCTTGGAAGAACTTTTTAGATGTTCTGGCTTATGCAATTTTACTGCTTTATCTTTCACTACTTTGTGCTGAGAAACTTCTTTCTTAGGATCGTTTTTGTGCAAGTTAGCTTGCTTTTTTAACAAGACATCTTTCTCTAGATGTTTGATCCCAGAAGACGAATTAGGCTTCTTTGATGCGACCACTTTCTGTTTTACATTTTCTGTATCTTTATGTACCTTAAACTTCTCTTTTTTGTCAGAGTCCTGTTTCGCTTTGCTTATGTTTGCGTTGTCCATACGTTTGCTCTCTTTTTTGCTCTGTTTTGCGGCATTTATTTTCTTGATATTTTCCATGACTTTCCAATACTTGTCCAAACCTTTCCGATGGAAATATTTTCTCAGGACGTTTGGAGCCAGCTTGGATAGTATGTCGAGCACGTGCTTGTGCTTCTTTGTCAACTGTTTGTGTCTACCTTGCACTTTTGTCGACGGCCTGGAGATGTCAGACTTCTTGCTGTTTGTTTCAATTGTAGATTGATCACTGCTACTAGCTGCAATAAACTCAGCAAGCTCTTTATAAGCTTCCTCGGGAACACCACTATATCTCTTTGCTCCAGAATCTCCTCCAATCAGTGCTTTCACGAGGTTCGCTTTACTTAACTCTTCCGCTTTTGTTTTTAGTTTATCTGCCTTTTTGTTTGTTTTTGATTTCTTGGCGTGGTGTTTACCTGCCTGCATGTCTAATCCCTGATTCTTTAACAAACGATTTGAATCGCTACTCGTCACATCCTGATGGTGACGTTTGGCCACAGGGACACTTTTCACTTTCTTGACCTTGCCCTTGATCACAGGAACACCATTCTTTTCCTTAGGATGCTTCTTATCGTTATTCCCAACATCTCTTCGGACAATAAGTTGACTGACTTCCGATGAAAAGTTCGTATCCATTTGTGCATCTTCTTCATCCTCATCGATAGATCTTCGGGACCGGAAGTGCATTCCCTCTTGTGTCTCCAATAAACTTGCTGATTCTTGTAGGAGCCATCGGTTAATCTCATTAGCGAGTATTTTGGATTCTCTTTCTGCCTCCTCTATGACATCTTTCAGTCTAGGATTTGCGTTTAAGCTGCCTATAAAACAAGAACAGAATATTGGAGTAATGTCGAGGATTGCACGCAGCGGGGGTCACGCTACTCCATGAAAGACATCACAAAGTATCCTCATCTATAGAAGTTCACCAAAACAGACATATGAAGTAATATGTCACAAATGAAGTAATATACCTAGTTGCGTTCGACGATAGGAGAACGCTGCCTAATCTGGTCGGGTATCGGTCTGGGCGTAGGGGATTGTGGGAGGAATTGGGCTAGATGCCATGCGATTTCAGGGTTTGGACTGGCTGACCACTCGCCTCGATTTCATGTGCAATTGATGATGCGCAATTAGCCTCGCTTTGACGCGCATACTCATGCAGTAACGCCTTCATCTTTCGCTTTCGCTCGCGTCAGCTCGCTGCTCGTGTTTGAGATGGTTGGCTTTGGTTACTTTTAGGCCAGGGGTGCCACGCTATATAGCGAAAGCAACGGTATTAGCGGGCACTAAAATAGAATTAATGCCGCGATCATATGGCGAAAATTGTCATTTTGAGAGGTCTCAGTGAGGGCCTCTCGTTTTGAGAGATCTCAATGAGCGACTCGATCTCATGCGAGGGCCTCCAGCCCATGTGGTAGCCATAGTGATATGGACGTTGCAACTGTCCGGTGTTTGCAAGTGTCAGTTTAACTACGTCCTGACTGGTCCGCTCAAATTTCACTGTTTTTCCACAAGGTAAGTGAAATTGTGTTTATTTATTTAAACTCTAGCTTGGAAATACAGTATGACTGAAGCAATTAGCCTCGCTTTGACGCGTGTACTGGTAACGCCTTCATCTTTCGCTTTCGCTTTTGGTCGTGTCAGCTCGCTGCTCGTGTATGAGATGGTTGGCTTTGGTTACTTTTAGGCCAGGGGTGCCGCGCTATATAGCGAAAGCAACTGTATTAGCGCAATCAACACAAGTTTAATTTGTCGATAAAAATCGATAATCACAGTTTAAAATTGTGATTATCGACTTTTATCGACAAATTAAACTTGTCGATTGACAATTATCGACAAATATCGAGTACTATCGACTTATCGACAACGTTTTCGATGATCGATTTTGATCGACATGTGACGCCCTGACAATCCGCATCGAACACGTAACGCACGAACGTGATCGTTGCGTTTATAAATTGCAAAATTTAGCCTCATATTGTCAAAATACCTGTGTTGAAACAGTGCTCACTATCTTTGTCAGACATTTCGAAGCTTTTAGGAATGAAGGAACACCGAAGACGAACGAAAGTAACCAAAGAAAAGAGTAGACTGTAAACAAGCGGCCATCTTGGTTAACCTTAGTAACCAGGCTAAATAAAAGCATGTGCTCAAGAATTTTGCACGGTCACCAAGCTTGTTTGGCGGGCGGGTCTGAAACTGTGTTTTTCTTTTAATACACGATGATTCGATGGATAGAAGCAAAGTCTAGCTCATGTTTTGTGGAGGCAATTCCAGTTTTACATTTTTATTGCGTTCTCCTATCGTCGAACGCTACCTAATCTGGTCGGGTATCGGTCTGGACGCAGGGGATTGTGGGGGGAATTGAATAAAAATGAATGATGATAAAAATTCTGTAGGTGGGGTTCAGAGCCACCTTAAATTTTCGAAAAGTTAAGGTAGCTCTGAACCCCACTTACAGAATTTTATTAAACTTTGCCAAAAGATGCATCTTATCCTACTGATCAAAATTCGACAATAAAAAGTGGAGTTTACCGAGTCATTTTTGAGTAATGAACACTTAAAGCTAAAATTAAGGGTGTTTTCAGTGCGTTATACTGTTGCTATAGTGACATATTGTGTCACAAAAATGATAACAACGTGTTCACCAATCATTGGGTTTTCGTTTGATGTCATGATTGTAGCATCAACTGATAAAAAGTGGTTTTAATAGCCCATCAAAATCTAAGTCTTGGAAAGTGCTGGAAACTGTTGGGAGCCACCTTAAATGAAATTGTGTGTGGTTTTTAAACACCCTAAATATTCGATACAATTTGTAGTCTAAGTGCAGTAAAAACATCTATTGGTTCACAAAAACGTGCAATGCTGACTGCATATCCAACCAGAACAAACATGCCCTTTATTTAACTAATCAGGAGCTAATCTAAAACCAATCGTGTTGTCGGTACTCATTTTCCCGCGCTTGGCATGCACTGTTTGTGCCGAGGTTATTGCTTCAAGTTTTGATGACTTTGATTGGCTCATTTCGTTTTATACGTTTCTATTTTATTGGACAAATCATTGATTACTTTAGCTTTGGATTAACTCAACAGTACACTGAGAAAAACCGTTATTGAATTATGTAGGCTTACCTTTTGTCAGCTGTAAAGATGCTCCGACAAAGAACACGAATGCGACGTGTAAGAATGACCTATAGTTTGGCTTCATAATCTTGCATCCTAGACAGAAAAAAAGATGGAACTAAATTAATTGGGATTTATCCAGGGACCTCAATTAGACTGTACATTTATTGAGACCAAATAGTTACATTTTTATTTATATTTTCACCTTTTTGTTTTTATTAAGTGCTCTTTGCAGAATCAAGTGAAAGTTCTTAACTTAATCTCAGCCAGAAGAACTTTGCAGTTGAACGGCTAACTTCAATATTTCTTGGTTTAACATTAGCTGAGAGCTACGAGAGGCGGCTGCAGTATTCGTAGCTTAAGGTGCGTTACACGAGGTAATTTCTTCCTGCAATTTGCAACGCAATACTGACGAGAGCCGTTGGGAGACAAGTTGCGGATGAAATTACGCGTGTAACACCTTCTCTGCGCAACTTGTTTCGCAACAAAAAATTGCGTTGCGAGTTGCAGAAAAAGTTGACCACTTATGTACTTTTTGCAATGTTGCGATACAAGTTGCAAACGTGTAACATGTAATCAGCAACTTGTCTCGCAACATGTCGCAACGGCTCTCGTCAGCGTTGCGTTGCAAGTTGCAGGAAAAAATTGCCTCGTGTAACAGCACCTTTAGGTTTAACTTTCTCATCTTTCTTTTTTTGCCATTGGACGTGCAATGCGCGGAACGATCATTACAGATAGAGGGAAATTGGCAAAACCGTCTTTCAGTTAAATTTATAAATGCAAACTTAATCAACGTATTTTAATTCACTATATTGCTAACAAATTAAACTGAAACCGCAAAAGAATTGCTTATATTTTATTTTGATTAGTTTGATTATTCAGTTGAGATCCTCCCTCCGTTAATATGGGCGGACAGATTCTTTGTATTTACTAACCAGGGGATGGACTATGTTAATACAAAACGATTTAACTCAGCTATGCCTTATGCCAGATACGCGCAAATCGTTTAGAAGGCCATAAATTTAAACCCTGCTGAACTCTTCAAATCCCTCTTGTCAAACAAGAGTTTGATTGTTTTTAACTTAAGAACCGTAAACAATACCAACATGGTGAGAGGTTGACAGTTTTTAAAACAATAAAAGTTACTAAACTAAACTACAGAGCCGCACGGCGTCTCCTCATTGACAAGCAAATCCTGCATGCCGCGAAATTTGCGTAGCAATGCTTTTAATTCCACATTAGCAATTCGAAATAACTTACAGTGTTATGTAGTTAAATACATCAGCTTACCTCCGAAACCGCCTTTTCTTCTTTGAGTCTTCTTTTGTGTAACCCGTCTTGTGGAATATGCTATTTCCTTCGCATACCTGCGGAATTCATAACCCCAAAACGACCCTGCAATTCATCGAACAAGTAGAAGTGGAATTTCACACCAATTTCGGGTGGAAAGTCGTCTTTTTCCAGTTGTTCTCCAGTGTGCAGTTAGGGAACCTGTTGTGTTGTGATTAATTATTCAAGGTGTTGTGACATGCTAAGTGACCCTGCCTTGCTTGTGTGTTCATTTGCCGATTGTGGATTGTGATGTTGCACTTCTTTTCAGTGTTATTAGTAGAGACCTGTTTACAACAATGGAAACAGCATAATGAACAGTATCACAGGAAAGTATTGTTCAGTAGCTTTCATTGATGGTCACTATTGAGGATTTTAACAATACATTCAAATATTATAACCACCTAACGACAAGAAAGTACCACTCAATAGCTTTTATTTGAATGGCGAGTCACTCTTTTGGAAAAGCCGCGCTGCTCGGAAAAGTTCTCCGTAGCTTTCATTTGAATAAGCAGACATCCATAGACCTTATATGAAGGCATACAAGAGACACAAAGGATGGTGGTGGGGGGGGGGGGGGGGGGCTGGGGTTTTGGGCTAGGACTCGAAGTAAATCCCCCACCCCCGAGTTGCTCCAAAACAACATCTTTAATAAGGGCCACAATATAGCTTGTGGCGCTCAGTTGCAGGTTCTCAAGTTTTCCTTTAGAGCGGTGCTTTGGCAACGAAACAACTGCCGCGGAACTGAAAACGAACTACTTCTTTCAGTTCGTTTTCTGCTTGCAGGTCTCTAGAGAAGTAAAGGCAACCACCTTCGTTTGTGGTTTGCTTTGGGACAGTCACCAAAACGTCCCGACGATTGTTGCTGAGTTTGTTGCTCAGATGAAATCTTCAAAACGTAGAAAAAAGTCCTCGTGACAGTTTCCCTTTATTCAGTAAGATTCAAAGAATGAACTAAAATGAAAACCATATCATGTCTGCGCCAATACTGGATTGCACAATGCAGTTGTATTAAGAATACAGTTCCACGTGTCTCTCTCATTTTCGAAGTCACAGTTTTTGAAGCACATTGAAACTTGCTTGCATCTATGTCATGCATCAATGGCTTTCCATATCACGTATGCCCTGTAGTAGTTATCTGTGCTGATCGCTAGCGCCCCTATCAAATTAAGAACCTATTTAAGAACCTAAGTAGCCTAAAATCCCACTAAATACCATTTCTATAAGAACCTATTTAGGCTAAGTTGGAAAAATCTAGGTTCTTATACGTGGGTTTTTACTGTAATTAGTAACGAACTCAGGGAATAGCTCAGGCCAAAAAGGATCATTTTCAACAATAGCCCATTTGGGGATTTTTGTCTAAGAGAGCTGACGTCTGTGATATGCACAACACTTGTAAACTTGCTTCAAGAAATGCAATAAAGTCGGCTAGTAACTGAGGACGCGTAGGGATTCTAAATTCTAAATGGTCATTCGTGTGTTACTTTTTCATTTCACAAACGCACTCACAAAACATCCGCGCCAAATTTTCAAACGTAATTTGCCTCAAATTGTGTGTCTAATAGTGGGCTTTCAGCTGTGCGCGCGCAGGAAGCAATTTCCAAAAATAAAAACCATAGCAACAAAAATCCAAACAAAATAAAATTCGTTTCAGTTAGTGAATGAGTGGTGTCAATATCAGTTTCAAGATACTACACAGATTTACTTAAACTGAGCTGAGGCACGTGTTATGATCATAAAAAGACATTTATTCGATAATTCATGCACGGAAAATAACGGTTTTTTGAATCTAGCCTACTAGATTAGCTATAAATCATAAAGAAATGTGATAAAAAGACTCACCTTCCGTATTGATATTTCTTGTTCCCAAAAGAAGCGAGGTTCCAACAGAATTACAATCAAACTTTGTTAATCAAAAACGCTTTTACATTTCACAACATGAAAACGTCTTTCATCTACAGCTTTTGAAATATTTTTCCCACCTCGAATGCGACGCGACTCAACTACTTTCGCGCCACAACTACTGCAAATAAAAACTGACGTCATACAGGCAAAGTCGAATATTTACTGCGCGTGCTAATTTGATCGAACGTCTGATGTCAGTGTTTGCGTTGCTTGGTCAAGTTACGCTAAAGACCGCATGTGAAGATGTGAAAGCCCGGGTCGAAAAAAAAAAAAAAGAGAGAATGAGAGTTTTTGAGACCGAAGGCAATTAGAGCCCATGACAGAATAGCCTACGCTCCAAGCGGCCTCAACCGCGGTCAAACGTCCAAAGCGTTTTTCGTTTTAGTTAGTGGGATTTTATTTAATGGCAAGGATGTATAAAAAAATTAGTTGACGTTACTATCTTTTAATTTTTCTCAAATTGATGAGCTTTTTTTCCGTTGAAAACTGACCAGAACTCTTTGCGCCTGATCAAAATTATGTTGGCAAATGGCGCCGACAATTAATTCTGCAGCTCACAGTTTTTGAACATTTAGAACGTTTTTGGTAAACTTTCAAAACGTTTGGCAAATTAACAGTGTATTGGCAATATATTAAACTTTAAACAGTGAAAATGACAACCTTAACTTTTAAGTACTTTGCTTAACTTTTGCAAATTTCTCTCGTTCGACCGCATTGACAAGCGGCCTGGGGCAATGAGAGACTCATCCCAAGTCCTCTCTATTGTTTGGAATCTTCATCCGTCTCCTCCTATCAACCGCATTTCCTTTAAATAGAGACGACTGGGGACGAGTTAGTGGATGAGGGTTGAGGTAGAGTTTAAATGCTGTAGCTCAGAAGGGGGTCGGACACCTTATTGAGACTTATATAACGGAGTAACTGGTTGGCTTTCAGTTGAGGTTGGGGTAAGCAGTTTATATAGTTAAATTTAGGCCTAAACAGCCCGAGAAGCTAGGTGGTACCCTGGCTATGTAAGCCTAAGCCTAGTTGAGGTCACAGGTTCAATCCTGAGTGGAGATTTTAGATTTTCTTTTTTACACTTAAATGTTATTGAAAATAAAATTCTAAGTGTCGACATTACTTTATATATTCTCATTAAGGTGTCCGACCTCCTTCTGAGCTATAGCAAGTAACTCTACCGAGGGTTGATTGATGTCAAATGGCAGTGAGAGTTTAAACTTTGATCAATTCTCCGTGGAAATTGTCGTTATCGTTTGATCCATTAGAACCGTTTTACGACAACTTCATTGAATATTCAATTTACTTTCAATGAAGTTCACCACTGTACCACCGCTCCAGTGTTTCTTCCAGAGCAGAGGTTCAAGCCGCCATCTTTTTGGTTCCAAAACATTGAATTCAAGTTCAAGTTCAAGTTCAAGTTCAAGTTCAAGTTCAAGTTCAAGTTCAAGTTCATTTATTCACACTTATTCAATTATTACAATAAACCAACATTAAGGAAATAAAAAAAAAGTAAGAACAGAGCTAACTAGACATTGAATTAAACATAACAAAAGAAGAGTGTGTAGTAGCCAAAGGAGCCAAGCTTTCGAGTTGGCTACTACCACAGAGCAGTTACAAGTGGGTGGAGATTATACAATATTTTAATAACTAGTTGCTATAATAACTATTTAAATTAAGTAATTAAATAAATAGAACTAAATAATAAATTAGAGTTGTTTAACATGCTTGACTATCAAATAAAAAGAGTTTGTATTCTTTTTTAAAACTATTAAAAGGGAGACACTTAATTTTCAACGGTATTGTTTCCCAGATCTGTGATGCCACTACGCTAAACCTGGCTAGGCCATAATTAGTTCTAGAAAATGGTCTATACAGGTTTAGATTAGTGGCATATCTAGTATTGTAATTATGAACAGCCGAAACCGGTTGAGTTTTCAAAGGCCCAATTCAAACCTTGTGTTAAAATTATCCAACTGAACATTCAAGGTACTTCCCTACGATTTGTTATGCTTTGTAATATTTACAAATCTTCACCAATTAATCTGAAAACTTCCTAGTTCCTTTTCAGTCCACTGTTACCTAGTACTAGGCGTTTACCGATATTGCCAAAGTACATTGTGGAGAGGTTAATTGCTCGAAAAAATAGTCCAAAGTTACTCCACCTGAAATTTGCCCAATGTATAAAAAGATTCTCATACAATTTCAAAAGTTGCAAGTTATTTTATTCAAAGCGTTCCTCATGTTCCTTATTAGTTTATAGAAAAAATGCAAAGTTATTGAGGGCTTAAAATCCTGGTCGAGGACGCCAATATAATTTAAAAGAGGCCATGCGAAGAATGAGGCATTTTAAAGTAGAGATAACTTTGATTAATTAAATTGCAAGATTTACAACCAGATGTTAACTTGTTAATGTTCGATATCTCCCACTAGTTAAAAAGTTGCTCAAGGTTGCTTGTTCCTCAAAAAGTTGCTCAAAACTCCAAAAGTTAATTCACAAAAACGTTGCTGAGCACAATTGAGAAAGGCCTACTTGGTACAAGTTCTATTTAAAAATTCAACTGCGCGATCAATAAATAGATCTTGAAAATTTCACTTGGGCCATTTGAACTGACCCTCTCTCGCTCATCTTCTCATGCTTGAGTACATCACGTTTCTATTTCTTAAAGTGCACGTAATCAAGTCCCATGTGTTCACCAGCATGCACTAAGGCCACTTCCGCTTTACGAATAACATCCTTTACCATTTTACTTCCACCTTTGCCTTTCTTTCTTAATGTAGACACCTTGTCCGCCAGCGCAACATATTGTTTGGCGAGTTTCAGCTTCTTTCGAGCCTTGTTTAATTTCCATTTTATTTCTGCCACTTTTGTTTTAAATTTCGGGACCTTTTCCAGTACTACCGCTGCTGCGGACTCTGATTCAGCCCCAGTCCCCGAACCGGAAGCCTCGGCATGCATAAGCTCTGTGATAAGTGAACGATTGGTGTCACGCGGTTTAGGCTTTTTCTCTGAAACGGCAAAGAAACAACAGGTGTTACATTGACGCAACCAGCCATGTATGGTCCATTGATCCTAATTATAGACGAAAAAGATGGCAGTGATGTTTTATAGACGAAATCTCAAGACAGATGTTTCAAAGTCGCCATCCTTTTCCAAGCAATGAGCCAAACAACGCGGGCAGGAAGACTAATTCTTCTCCCACACCCGCGTAGTTATTCCTCGTTGTGATAAATATCATTTCTCGCGCGCATGACACGTTTGATGCTCGACTTTCCTTGAGAAAAAGAAGGACTGCTCTAAACTCAAGATTAGTTTATTATCTTCGGTCATTACTTTCACTCTTCCTTCTTGAACGTGATTTAGGCACATAGAACCCAACTGATAAACGTAATATATGTTACTTGATATTGAACAGTTATTTATGGCTTATGATCATTGTAAAAGAAAAGAAATCTCCATGAAGCGATCAACGGGTAGCGGCCAAGTAAAGTCTAAATAATATTAACGCGCGCGGTTGTTATAACAGACGTACCTTCTTTGGCCATAGCTACCATTACTGCGACAAGCAGAACTAACACAAGTGAGCTATTTAACCTCATTCCTACTTTAAGCGATTGAGTCTTCTTGGTGATGGTGATTAAAATCAAAACAACATGTAGAGTTTCAAACGAGGGAAACCTGACACATCAGTTACGTTAAACTGGTGGTATTATTTGTTTTCTGCTCACTTCGTAAATTATTGATAATGCGAAACTGGGAGAGTTTGTTCTTATAACATGTCAGAAGATGCTGTAACTATTTTACGAGCGTAGTTATCTCTATGAGTGCTCTCTACGCCACACAACCTCAGGATCAGCTCCGGGGGGGGGGGTACTCCCTTATATACGCTATATAGGTATGTGCCGCCCGATAGGGTAGGGTTTTTGAGGTTCTCAGTCCTTAAATAGTCCTTAAATAGTCCTTTTTGGTATTTTTGGTATTTTTGGTATTGTGATCCTTAGATATTCCTAAGATAGTGTCACTAAATTGCAGTATCCACCCCAACGCGTAAAACGAAAAAGATATGGTCTGTTAAAACTGGACCTTAAAAAGGGTATCAAATCTCAATTTTCCACCCTTAAATAGGGTCAGGATTTGAGAACCTTGGCGGCACACACCTATCCTGAATTGTCGGGAGTACCCCCCCCCCCCCTCCGGGGGGATCAGCTCCAGTTGTTGACTGTATTCCCTTCCGTATAACTCATCTTTGGTTAGTTCCATCTAAAGAATATCAAAAAAAGAAGCAACTGATGACCATACATCCCCGGTAAAACGCCCATTTCCCTATTTAGGTCGGGGCATACATACACTGCACAAAAAAATCGCCTGTACCACACGCCTTTGACATATGTCAAAGGCCGTTTTTGCCAAATCTTTGACACTGGTGTCAATGGTGGTACACCTATGATGCTTATCAAAGGTATCTGAAAGGTGCTGTCAAATGGTGTTTTGAATTGTATAAAGCCGGATGCAGTTTAATTCGCCTGTGACGTGCATCAAATGTCTAGTACATTTGACGCGCGTCAAAGGTGTGTCAAAGTCTAAAGTACTGTAAAACCTTTGATTACATTTCATGCCTGTGTCTCGCAACTTTGTCACACGTTTGATGGAGATCAAAAGGTGATCAAAGCCAACTAACGATTATAACGTCGTGGAGCGTGGTCTCTGTTACCCTGCGTGGCGAGGGCAAACGGGGAGGAAAATGAGAGTTGTAAAAACTATCCGAGGGAAATTGGGGAGAAGCGACCCTTTTCTTCGCCTGCTTTCCCGGTCGTCCACTAATGCTTCCTTCCTCCTCAGGGGCGTAGCTACCTGTACGTACGTATGCACGTGCTTACCTGAAAAAGTCGAAAAAAAAAAGAAAGATTTAGGACTTGAGGGTGGGAGGAGAAGGTAGGGGGAGTGTTTGAAAATTGATTGTGCGTACCTCCGAAAAAGTCCTGGCTACGCCCCTTTCGAGCTCTGGACCGCATAACCCTCACCCAGGCCGCGAATGAAAAAAATTAACGCGGTTATTGATGTCCCTAAAGATATTTTGGCTGACTGTGTAGTACAAAGCAGGAATGAATTGGAAATATTGCAAATGACATATCTTTAAGGCTCTTACATTGATATCTGCAGTTTCGTTGTTTAAGGAGTATATAGGCGGCGCGGGGAGAGGCGACTGAGGCGTTAACCGCGGTCAAACGAGAGAAATTTGCAAAAGGTCAGCAAAGTACTTGAAAGTCAAGGTTGTCATTTTCACTGTTTAAGGTTTAATATATTGCCAATACACTGTCAATTTACCAAACGTTTTGAAAGTTTACCAAAAAAGTTCTAAGCGTTTAAAAACTGTGAACTGCAAAATTGTCGGCGCCATTTGCCAACATAATTTTGATCAGGCGCAAATAGTTTTGGTCAGTTTTCAACGGAAGAAAGCTTATCATTTTTAGAAAAATTAAAAGATAGTAACGTCAACTAATTTTTTTATACATCCTTGCCCATATTTCCATTTAATATTAAATAAAATCCCACTAATAAAACGAAAAACGCCTCGGACGTTTGACCGCGGTGGAGCTTCCTCCACAAGTTCCGTTTCATGGCGTGAAGATAGTATGGTTTTTACCATTTCGGCTGAAATTAGGTATACATGCTTCCTGGTCTGGATTGAGGTGTACTGATTTTCCTCTCCTGAAAAAGGGGACAGAGGAGGCTGGTCTAAAATATGGTATCCCATTGATAAATCACACATTTCGATAGAGTAAGATAGAGTTAGGCCGGTTTCGAGCTCTGGGCCGCATAACCCTCACCCAGGCCCCGGTTGTTCAAAAGGTGGATAGCGCTATCTATCGGATAAATCACAATCCAGTGATAAGTATTAACAAAATCCTTTGTGTCATCCACTAGATAGTGATTTATCCGGTGGATAGCGCTATCCACCTTTTGAAGAACCGGGGTCAGGTGTATAAACAGGTACAAGGCTGGTGAAACGTTCAGAAAAGCAAACTGGAGAACGTTAATCACCCCCGGCATTGGATTAACATCTCGTTCAGGGATCGAGTAGTGTTACCGTACCAGTGTAGGCTTTTGTCTCGAGTGCGAGTTCACCTTAGAAACTGGTTCTAACTTTTGACACTGTTTTGAGTCTGTAGATGAAATAATTATTGCATCAGTTCTATGTTATAAGTATGGTTGTTCAAATTAAACCAACTAACCAGTATTTCGTGTGGTGCTCAGTTGTTCTTTAGAGTGCGAATACAGCCACTGCTAATCGCTTTCTGCCGCTAGCATGGGTCGTAGCCTGCGAATACCCTTTGTTCCCGGCCACAGTAGGGGCGTGAGGGGCGGCTATATTCGCCGAAGTTCTTTCCTGGGCGGGGGCGATGAGAGGCGGAGTTTAGCCTGTTCCAGGCGTGGAGATGGTGGGGAGCAATTATGTGGCGCGCGAAGGAAAAATATTGCGTGTAGTGACTGTGCTCTTCGATTCGCGTCGTTGGCCTCCATCTGATAAATAGGGAGCTTTTGATTTGAGTACGAGTACGAGATTGAGTACGAGTACGACTTTTGAATTTAACGCCAGTCACGTCTCCAGAGCTGTCGGTCCTTCCTGTTGCAGACCAGAAGATAAGAAGACTCTAGGTATGAAATTTGTGTGGTAAATGGTTATTTAGAGCACGCAAACTAGGTTTTAAAAGTCGTACTTGTACTTAATCTCGTACTCGTAGTCCGATCTAAAGTCCGCTATTAGCCTGTTCCAGGCGCTCAGATAATGAGGGAGCGAAGGATATGCAAATCAACGAATCTGCAGATACCGTGAACAGTGGTCTGCTTGCTTATCACTGTTTGTATTGATCCAACCAACTATGTGATGCAATAGATCGTTCACGGTATCTGCAGTTTTGTTGATTTATTATTATTATTTTTGTACCGTGGTGGTCTCTATAATAGATCCAATCTATTGCATTTCTCTATCACTAGGATAAGAATGATACTGGCCATTCCCCGTTTCTTTCGCTGTGACGCTGATGATCGGTTTAGTTTGAATTGCTCTTTGGCCATGTGCTAGCCACAACGTTGCGCAATCTTTTCTCGAAGCTCTTTCTAGAATGATCAGAGACATATATGCGATAGGTGAAGTGTCACTCGAGTCTTTAGCTACGGCGCACTGACGAGCGCCAGAAAGCCCGAAACAGCTGTCTGCGTCTGCTTTCTAGTTTTGAGCGCTGATCATGTCAGGTTTGGCGGACTGTGGTGCCATTTAAAGAGAATGCCTTTTCACATTGTCTGGTCGGTCCTAGCAGTGGTCTGTTTGCTTATCACTGTTTGTATTGATCCAATGTGACGCAATTGGCTCACGATATCTGCAGTTTCGTTGTTTAAGGTCGCGGGGGACAGGTTCCGCTCATCAGTATGCATTTATGAAAATAGTATGCACGAAGTGCGACGGCTGATACCGAAAATGCGCGAAATATTCACGAACAGGGTCTGTAATGTTTCTGCATCAATAATTGAACGTGCAAAGTGCTTTCTGGTAAAATACAACGCATTGTTCTTTCTGCATGAAGTGTTGACAATAGTTAGCTCGTGGATTAAAATTAGCAAAATTACCATAAATATATATGTTTTGCATTCGTGTTTGCCCGGGAAGCCTTCAGAAGCGTAAAAACAAGCAATTTTGTGTCCAAGAATTCAGCGCGGATAGAGAATTTCATGAGTTGACACTGCAGGGAGGTAAACTAGGTGTATTATAGATTGTCATATCTGACTCAAAATTTTTAAATAGGCTTTCAAAAGGAAGATATGAGGCTTCAAATTCTAACATGGACAATTTTACTTCTTTAAAAGCTAATAACTTTTAATTAAAGTTGAAATCAAAAAATCGGAGTCAGATATGACACAATAGACGTTTTGACGGTTCAGTGAGTGGTAAAAACAACTTACTTTGTGTTCTTCTCGAGGAGCAAACTTGGACACAAAACCACGTTTTTAAAAATAATAACTTTAGTGGCTTATAGCATTGCCGCAAAGCGCGATCCCTTCAATAAAAAACAATCCTTATGCACTTCCATTATTCGCCAATATCTCTGTTAAATTTTAGTGAAATCGGCTGTCAAACGTTCACGATATAACGTTTTACAAAGTGACAACTATGCCACAATTTTGCCTTATGAATTTATTCATGGCCAGGTATCCCCCGCGACCTTAAGGAATATATAGGCGGCGCGGGGCGAGGCGAGGGAATCTCACCACTCTTCCTCAGCTCCCTGGTCTCCCCTAATTTTTTCGGCTCGTTCGCGTGCCGGCCCCACAATCATAACGTCAGGAATAGGCTAGGCGGAGCTGTTTTCACAGGCTTGTTCATTAAAATAGACCTCTTTAGCTTGTATATTTTGTTTTCCCAATGTAGGTCATGTGATGTTCTCAAGGGAATTTGTCCTTTGTCTTTTCATAAATTATGCATACATATGCACGTGAAGAAAACAAAATTTTAAAGAAACTGTTCTCTAGGGTAACATCACATGACCTACATTGGGAAAACAAAACGTACAAGCTAAAGAGGTCTATTTTCCATTTATTTTTTGCGATATAAGAGGACTGTGTGTGGTGGAAGCGTGATACGCGTCTCATGCTTCGCGCGAAAATCCCGCAAATTCCGCCCATCCCTTGTTTTTCTTTCTTTATCAATATTATTATTAAATTCTTTTATTTTAACCAATCAAATGCAGATTTTTAACAAAAGATATCTTAAATGATTAACTTCTGTAATTTATAAAATAAAAGAATACAAAAGCCCATTCTTCTCGCTAGCCACTCAGCGCGTAGTAACTATGGAAATGCGCGATACACATTCCAGCTCTATGAAGCGTCTGAAGCGGATGTGTTATTAATTTCTTCTTCTTTCTTGTCAAGAAAACAGTCAAACGACGTTTAATTGCATTCTTTTAAAGTTTTAAGACTACAGTGGAGGAGCAGTGAACAATTTGATCGAAGGACAGCGAAAATTACAAGTTTACGAGCCTTCCAGAAGTGCAATAGATGATCATTTAGTCAGTTTTGCAGAAACGAAACTGATCGCAATCGAACAGCTGCTTGACAGCTTGGTAAAGGATTGCTGTTTTCGTAAGCTTTGATGGCCCCCTTGTCCCTGTTAGATACAACAGCGTCTACAATGGTATCCACGAAGGAATCAGCTGCAAGTGATGTAAGCTTAAAGGAACTTTGGCGTGTAGGAGACTTGATAAACGGCGTCGCGTTCGCCATTTTGATTTTGTTTACAGCGTTCGGTAATCTTTTGATCCTCGCTGCCGTTGTAAAGAGCAAGAACCTTCGCTTCAGAACTCACTTTTACATCACAAGTCTTTCCCTCGCCAATTTGCTTATGGCTGGGGTAGTAATGCCCCTTCGTGTGATGAGCTTCTTGGACAAAAGTACTTGGCTCGCAAAACCAGAACTCTGTGAAACATACGGAAGCTTCTTTGTACTGTTTTGTACAGTAACCGTTTACACGTTGGCAGCTATGAGCATGGATCGATATTTCTCGATCTCGAGGTACAAGTGGTATCAGAAATTCCTCACCGGTTGTCGCACCTTCGTTTTCATAGTGCTTTGTTGGAGCGTTGCAGTTATTGTGTCGTTCCTGCTTGCGAACTTTGATAACGATTCCACGAAGTCTTTGGACTGCAAGCTGAGCAAGACTTACACAACGGTATATGTCTACGTTTTCGTGTCCATAGAAGTTCTAACTCCGACATTCTTCATGCTGATCTTGCAGTGGAAAGTCATGAAAACGGCCGTTAGCCATATTCACACCATCGATGTCCATGGGAGACAGATCAAGAATTTGGATTACGCTGATTTTCCCTCAATCGCCAAAGAATCTACTTGGTCGAAAATCGTGGTACGGATTACCCTGAGTTTTGTGATCTTCTGGATCCCCAGATGTATCTTCCTTCTTCTGGACAACAGCAATACGGAAGGAATTCACGAAGTTGCGGATGGTTTAACAGAAATCATGACCTACTGTTTCCCAGCTTCATTTGCCCTCCTTTTGGGTTACTGGAGCAAAGAATTTAAAGAGGAATTCACGGATATGTTGTGCCCCTACTCTTGTTACCAGAAGAGTAAAGACATGAAAAAATACCGTCTTGGGGAAGCAAATAAAGTGAAGCCTTCTATGATGTACAGAAAACATTCAAAGAACTTTGCCACTCAATAAGTTTGGTTTCAGAGTTCTATCACGTGAGGTGTATAACCTTAAATTAGGACGTAGCAGTGATGGGGTGTCCTATATGAAAGTAGCCTGTGAACAGGTTCTCTAGCGGGATATAGGACAAAAAAAAATGGCGAATGGGAAAGGGGAACTCCTTGCCTCTACCCCTCTCCCCAGTTTTCCTTTGGCTTACTTTACTCGCCGACTTTTCCTCGCGAGTTTTCTTTTCGTCACTATCTACTTTCGTCATACCCCCACAAGGAAGCCTGTCCTCAGGCTAATATGAAAGTGGCTTATTGGAAATTTTGAAGGGCATGGCTCCATTTTATTTTTACATAAAAAGGTATAAAAACAAAATTCTTGTCATCATCATCACTATCCAATATGACAATGTTGATATCTTGTGCAATCAGAAAACATAACTCTAGAGGTAAAATAATCATCCCCCTCACTGTTAGATAGGAGTGCCGCCCAGGTTATATAATGTTGAGTGTGTCTTACAACAGGGTTGTTATCTCTTAGAGCAACCCTGTTTGAATCAGTTATCATCAAATATTAATATTAAATGCTGTATTTATCATCTTGTAGGTTATCCATCTTCAAGTGCATGACCACTTTTCCAGATTTCAAGACTGGTATCAATATTGTTTTGCAAAAGATTTAACTGTATATAGGCCAATATTTGCTAGTAGTATCAATTTTGAGCTATTTTAGAATTAAAATTTGGCCTGAAATGAGGTGTGAATTTTAAAGAGAACTTCTGTACAAATATATTTCTACTCACGAGAAATCAATCTTGAAGTGACAGAAAATTCCTCTGGCCATGGGAAGTTCAATTTTCATGTTTCATTTAGCCTTCAAGAACATCACAAGTTACAAGTGTCAAAAGGTGTGAGCAAAGCAGTGGAAACTCTGGTTTGGTTTTAGTTACCAAGGAACTTGAGTGTATTTTAAACCTTTATAGAAAATTAGCAAGATTATCAGGCGCGGATCTAGGGGGAGGGTGCAGGGGGTGTGCACCCCCCCCCCCCCCCGAGATGACCTAGTCTGTGTTGTTCGCTTTTAAAATTTGTTTACGTCACCCTTCAGTTACGTCATTCCTTAGAGGTGCACCCCTCCTAAGAAAAATCCTGGATCCACCCCTGATTATTCTGGATCTATGTATGAGTCATTAAAGTAAATTTGAATTATATTAGGAAACAGTCAATCAGGCACTGTCCAGATCACCCAGCTCTCTTAGTCATGTGTACATTGTGTGTCTTGATAATATTTTATTTTGAGGGTGAATTTGGAGTTCAGTGTTCCCATTTTGCTTTGCTTTGTTAACTAGGTTCACTGTGGATGAACTGTGTAACATATTTGATTGTCATATAATTTGTGAAAATTGTCTTGTAAATACTAAAAATGCTAAAAAGAAACTTGTGTTTTATATGATTGCTGAAGTGTATAAAATAATTTAGGCCTAGTGACATTGGGCGATTCCAGAAAATATCCATACCCCTACCACAGATGGCTTTTTGGAATTCCGATGGCAAGGGGGGTTCTTTGAACTGGAATTCCGAGGGCAAGGGGGGGTAATGCATTTTGGAATCTCCAAAGGCAAGGGGGGGGGGGGGGTAAAATATGGAAGCCGTCCGTGGTTGGGTATGGATATTTTCTGGAATTGCCCATTGTTATAATTCGGTTGATTAAAGTCAAGCAAGAGATATTGAATTACTGCTGCAACAGATCATTAAAAAGGTAGCTTTCATTATAGTTTAATATATTGATAATAATGAAATATGGATCTCGAATAATTTTAGATTTTATGATGTGATTCTCTAGCCATAAAAAATATCAAACAAATGTACATGTATGATTGTGGTTGTAAATAAAGTTATGAGCTACAGCTGTAATATAAATTCTCTTGTAAAGGATACCTGTCATATTAAGTGGACACCTCCCTAACTAATGCATGATCACCCATTCAAGGTTCCAGCCAGTTCTTGAAGTCCACCATGGTATAGTCAGACTCAATAATTATATTTCATATTGAGTGATCTAAAGTCTTTGTTGTGTTGTATTTTTTTGTGACAGTGAAATTAATATTCTGAGCATTCATGCCTTTCGGTGATTTATCTGAGATGAACAGCCAGTCGATTTTTCGCTAGGACTACCTGACCCAAAACAAATCGACCCCAATAAAATAATGGGGGGGGGGGGGGGGGGCAGGAAGAGAAAGACCCTGGGAACGAGGCTGGAGTCTTAGGTGTAGGCAAAGCATTCTATTCACTGAGGTGAGAACACCCAAGATTTCACAATATGTATCCAGCATATTCTGCATTGGATGTTACTCTGATTTGTTGGATTTTTCTTTTTTTCAAGAAAGTCTGTACTCCTTCCCAAAAGTGGTGAAATCCTGAAGTTCCCTTTTCAGGTTTCCATTATGAACTTCAGTTTGGGTTCAAAGTGAAGTCATACAATCGAGGTGACCGTATGACAGGGTTAAGTTCCTATAAACCTGTGCCCCGGCCCAATTTTAATTTAACAGTGATCTCATTTCCTCTTATGTGGTCTCGTTATTCATTCTGCTTTTTTCCCACACCAAGCGAAAAAAAAAAATCCCATTTACAGGTTAGAGGGTTCCATGGTATTAATCAGTTTCAAAAACTTCTTTGAGTTTCTGATCCCACCCATTTGTTCATTTCTCACTTTTTCAAATTAGAGATTGGGCCTGGGGACGACTTCCATTGACCAATCACATTGTCTCATCCCGTCATCGTTTGCGAACTTCAAGCCAAAATCCAACATGGTGGGATGGTGGACAGCCTGGTGGACAAACGTTTGAATTTATTCTAGCGAAGAAACAAGGTTCATACATATTTCATACAATGGACGAGCAGTTGGATCGAGATTTACCGTGTGAGGTCCGACGATTTGTTCGCGAACGGCAAAACGTCATTGCAAACTCTTGCAGCTCAAGTGAAGTGATCGAACCTTTGAACGACTTAGCTGAACTTTTTATGCGGGGGTCTCTGCAACCAGCGAAAGTTCCTCTCGTAAAACGACCGGCTCTGAAGGCTGAGTTTGTTAACAATCACTTCTTAAGGTGCGCTGAATTTATTCTTTCGTCACCAGTGATTGGATTTTATGGTAGTTTCAGTGAAGAACAGAAAAAAGAACTCTGTGATGTGTTTTTCCTTCGCGGCCCTTCTCACGACAGTCTGCTGGTTTTAGGGGACGCACTCTCTAAACAGACCACTAATTTGAAAAACACCAAAGTGGTAGTCTCCTTGCTCGAGAAGTTCATTGCAGAAAGAAGACTGGTTGATGTTTTTGTGGAACAAGGTCGTGTGTCCAGGCCTTCAGCAAGTGGGACTTTGAAGTGCAGCCAATCTGAATTTGAAAGCAAATTATGGGGACAGCTTATTACCCTGATAGTTTCCCTTCCCCAGAGAGTGGCAAACAAGATGAGACTGAAGTGCAGCTCACTGTTTTATCCGGAGCCATACTTCAAAATGGTTGCCGATCAAATTCTTAAAGCACTGGAGAAGATGCATGACAATTTATCAATGTCATATGACTGCTCCTTTAAGTTCCTTGGTGAGCTGATTGGAAGAGTCTGTATGGCTGGGCAAGCAGAGAAAACGTTTGCCATTTTGCTGCCAGCGTTAGAGAAGTGGTTGACAATGAGTCCACTTTGGAACAGAATTTGCGGACGACTGATCACTGGGGTTCCAGACAACACCATGGAACATGTCGCTGAAGGGCTTCTCAAGGCAGCTAGCAACTCTATGTTAATAGCTAAGCTGTTCGGTGACTCGATTCTTACTAACTCAAAACTCAAGTATCTGCTCACCACAAAGTTCCTTTTGATGAGGTGTTACTCCAACCTCAATATTCTTTACAACATAATTGGTTATTTATCAGGGTGCAAGCGTCGGCATTTGTTGGTGGAAACACTCCTCACACTCTTTGATGTATGGGGTGATAAAAGTGCCATTAAACATACAACATATGATCAGCATTTTTATGTAACTTGTGCTACTGTTCTTTCATTTGGTCACTTGAGCACAGAAGAGAGGACAACGCAGAAGCATTCTATACTCACAAAGTTGTTAGTTGGGGTGCAAAGTCATTTGGACAGTCCACTGGAAAAGGTTAGGTGCCTTGGAATGGTGGTTGCTGAATGCATCACATCTAGTCTTGAACCAAATGCAGAGAAACTCAAGTTTAATTACACTGAAGATGATGAGACGAAACTACTAAAGTCACTAGCTAAAGGTTCACAGGAGAGGATTGATGTGGGGAAAATGGGAAAAAGGAAGAAAGAGCTTCATGGGGATTCAGGGAAAAGCGAGAAAACAGAAATGAATGGAACTCCAAATCAGGCAACTTCTATTCAAATGAATTTTCCTCAGAATGATGATGATGATGATGATGAGTTGTTGCCATACGATCTTAGCGAAGAAGAGGATATGGACAGCAAGTCCAATTCTCCTAAGTATTTACGTGACTGTATAGAAGGTCTTGTAGCATCAGAAGATCCTTCTAAGACAGAGGCTTCTCTAAAAAATGTGGAGAAGCTCATCCATGCTGGTTTAGATGACCTCCAAGATGTTTGTGTGGAATTGGTCAAGGTGCTACTTCATCTTCAGGACAGATACTCAACTGACAAGTTTTATGAACTGCGTCATAATGCTATGGTTTCAGTCACAGTTAGGTGTCCTCAGCAAATCGCATGCTATTTAACAGAAGAATTTTTTGCCCCTAACTACAATCTGCAGCAGCGCATGGACATGTTGAATGCCCTTGCTGATGCAGCACAGCAACTCTCAGCTCCAGCAGAAATCAACAAAACAAGAGCAGTTCCAAAAAAATTCCCACGCCCTCAAGCAGGTTCTCCTACATCCGCAGAAGGTATTCCGGAGTGGCAGAAGATTGTACAAGAGAGGATAGACAGTAAAACAAAGAGGTTTGTGAAGGGGCCTACCAAGCCCCAACCCAAACCTGTTGCTAATAAGTTTGCTGGTGTCGCTGGATTCTTCTTTTTTCCTCTGATGAAGAACTTTGACAGCAAGGTAAACACATTAGATCTCCTGGGCAATGACACTCTTGTCCTTGGTCGTCTTGTTTACACTCTTGGAATTCTCATGTACTCTGCTAGGGAAACACCCAATGCAAGGAACATGGGAACAGCACTGTTAGAATTTACATGGGCATTGAAGTATCATCAAGAGCCATTTGTGCGACAGGCACTGATATTTGCTCAGGCCATGGTCGCAGTTTCTGTAACTTCATCAACGTTGATGAGTGATGCTCCCAGTGAGCTGTTTGAGCTTCATGACTGGTTGAAGATGATTGTGCAAAGTGACAGTGATGCTGACAGTGTAAAGGCTGCTTTGCAGACACTTGTCTTGTTAGAAGATCTTTTCAAGAATGAAGTGATTGTTCATGGTTAATCCATTAAAGTTGTTTTTATAAAACCAGTAATTGAGGGCTCAGTGCAGGTGGGGCTTAAAGTGAAGATTTCACTTACACCTCACTGTTCTTTGTGTTTACTTCCATGGCATTTTGTGTGTTTTGTATCTTGCAGCTGATGTTGATCCATCTTTATTGTTTCAGGGGTCGAACTTAATTTTTTAGTCCACAGCAAAGTTTTGTTAGTAAGATTTTTTCTACTGGCAAAACTAGTAAGGTCACTAGCTATTGTTTTGTACTCATTTTCTCTTTCATGACTCTGAAAGTAAGGAAAAAATACTTAAATAGTACACTGTTAATTTCATAGTCTTCTTTGCCGGTGTTGTCCTGCTGTTTCTTTGGCGGCTCGGGGTTGTCGGGCAAGACCTTGTCATCGTTGTTCATGTTACTGGTAGTCTAAGAGGTTGAGGGCCTTTTGAAAAAAAGTGGTCATTTTAGACATTTACAACAAAAGTGGCTCACAAAGCATGAAATTCATTCTCTTCTATCAGGCTGCTGATTCCAACAAAATGTGAATGCATATATACACTGTAAAGTGTGCACAGGTCTGTGTAAAACCACACTTCTTTTGTCCCAAAGTTCAAGATTACATTCAATGAGGTCTGAATTTTTGCCACAAAATTCTCCAAGAACATTCACTTTCTCCCTCCAACGTTTCTTAGAGAAATGCTTACTCGCAAAAGTTTGCTAGAGGATATTTTTCAGACTTGCAACTTCCAAAAACCACTCGCAGTTTGCGAGTTAAAATGGAAAGTACAAACAAAAGAAACGGCCAAAACATCTCAGACCATGCCAAAACTGGACAAGTTCGGAGCTTTTTTGGGAGGAACAAAGACCGGACTCGAGAGATCGGCAGAAATCGAGCCTAGTATAATACACATGTGGATTGATTATTCTCTCTTTCCCGTAAGCGACTAGCCTGTGAACAGGTCTTCTGGTTGGGGACAGGGCGAAAAGTAAAATCAGGGGCAAAGAGAGCCGAGGGGGAACTCTCTCCAGTTTTCCATCGACTCGCTTTGCTCACTCCCGATCAACTTTCTTCTCACCCTGTCCCCGGTATGTACTTGGTGTATCCCTTATTATTTTGTATTTAAACACTTAGTTTTTATTTCAGTAGAAAAAGAAGATAAAAACAGCAGAATAGGGAATCGAACCCGGGCCGTATGATCTGCTCCATGCACACTATCCACAACACCACCGAGGACTAGCTGTCGAAAACTGTAATGTTTAAGGGATATAAGATAATATGCTGCTAGCCCAGACCTATAAGAACTAACCCTTTTGATACACTAGAAATACTGGAATCAGTGCTTAAACCTAAATACTAAAATCAGTGCTTCAACCCTAGATACTGTAATCCAACACTAAATTACACTGCAGTATATCTAAATACATTACAATAAGGGATACATGAAGTACCTAGGCTATCCACAACCAGAAGGCTGTTCACAGGCTAGTAAGCAACCACTATTTGAACCAAGAATGGTGGTCAGTAATAGAGATGGTGGCTTATAAAAATGTCTAAATAGAGCATTTTGATCCATCAAGGGTTACCCCAGGACTTTCTTGGAGTAAGTTTCTTGTTTAAGAAAACCACATGAGGAAATAGACCAGGACTTAAACCACCTTTCCTCTGATATTTATTCTGACATACTAATTGTTAGACTACCAGCCACTCCTGCACAAGGGTGTATGCTCTGCCTGTGAAGTAGGCTCTTCATGCACAACTGTAGAGAAACTGGAGATTCCTATCATGATTGATGTGTTATAAAGTGCATCGCTACCAGAGGAGGCGTGTAGTGAAAACAGTTCAGAAGGAAACATTTTATGCCGTTCTTGCCTTTTTGTTAACAAAATAAGGAGGGTTCTGTACCCACTGACCAGGCCTCTCCTGCTCTCTCCCCTCACTGTATTTGCCACTAATTTATGGTATTTTCTAATGTTTAAAGGAATGGGCAGACTGAGTTTTCATATACATTTGTTGTCACTGTTGTGGTTCAAATTTTTCTTTGGTTTGAAAATTTTCAAACCAGTTTGATTTTTGTCTTCTTTGTCGCAGTTTATGGAAATGAATCTGAGACAAAGGAAAATAAAAATTAAACTGGTTTGAAAATATTCAAACCAAAGAAAAATTTGAACCACAACATTACCAAATTATTCTAGAACTTGACAAAGGGCTGGGTGTCTTGAAAGTGAGATGTCTAAATAAAATAAAACAGTAAAATTTATAGACAATAATATTGACCTCTGTTGAATTTTGATCAACACAGCACTTCCACCCACATACCCTGGGAACTTCACAGTGTTGTATCCAGGGGGGGGAGGGGGGGTGTGAAAATGTTATATCCACCACTGCTTCATGGATACTAGATTTTGATGTTGAATGAGCCCTTGGTGGGTGAGCCTTTAAGTGGGGCAGGAACTCGGAGAAAAATTGGGCAGAAAGTCTATGGCACTGGAAAAGTAGAGGGCCGGGCTGAAAGTGGACAGACAGTGTTGGGAACCCCTGGTTGGGGGGGGGGGGGAACTCGGGTATGTTTTGGGTGGTTACATGCCTCCCGGGTCTCCAAGTTTGGACTCCATTTTAGAAAGAATTCGCACTCAAAATGAAACCCTGTTCTAGAAATAGGTCAATTCTAACTTCAAATGGCTGCTGATAATAAATTTGAAGCTTTCGTATGTTCAAAACATTATACCCCATTCAAGGAACATCTCTAAAATGGACGGACAGTGTTGAGAAGAGGGAGATAAGGGTAAACACCCGGTGGGGGGGGGGGGGGGGGGGTTTGACTCGGGTATGTTTTGGGTGGGTACATGCCTTCCAGTCTCCAAGTTTGGACCCCATTTTAGAAAGAATTTGCACTCAAAATGAAACCCTGTTCTAGAAATAGGTAAATTTTTAAAACCCCATTCTAATTTCAAACGGCTGCTGATAATAAATTTGAAGGTTTCGTATGTTCAAAACATACCCCATTCAAGGAACATCTCTTAAATGGATACCCCATTCTAGATCAGGAGTCCCAAACTCATGACCCTGTTGGACGGCACATACCCGTATAGGTATTTTGGGGGAGTACCCCTACTCCCAGAGGTTAAACAGATATTTCCAGGGGTGGATCCAGGAATTTCTGAAAGGGGAGGTTGTACACCTATTCTGATTTTACCCTTAAAACACCGGGTGCTTATCATTTGTAGGAAAAAACCAGTTGGGATGACTATTACATAATGGTGAGTGATTTTCCAAATTTACTGACCAACCGACGAGATTGCACTTACCATTTACATGTGTGTAACTATTCCATTTCCCCGTCGTGGTACCCAGACTGTTAACTCAATTTGGCAATTTGAATTTTTCTAAATATTTCAAATGTTAAGGAAATTTCCAACATTCCATTCCAAAACAGAAAAATAGGACTATCTCTGGAGGTATTCCACAACTTATGAACGGATTTTCCGGAAATTGTCTGATCCATTTGACTTACAACCGAAATTTCCGGATTTTTTGGCCAAATGGTAAGCACCCCACCATTTCCAGCATATTTCCTTAGACTCTAAAAGTATTTGTGAAGTCAAGATATAAATTTTATTCTATTGTTTTTATGAACCACAAGAACCACTACATGAAGAGCCAAACAAATTTTAAAAAAATGCTGCTGCAAGGGGGGGGGGGGGGGGGTGGGGGGGTTGCAACCCCCTCAACCCCTCCGGCCCTGCTGCCCCTGATTTCATGGCACTGATCAAATAGCAAAATTTTAAATAGATATCATTTATATTGTTTGGATTGAAATAAAGAAAGAAGTAAATGTAAACTAGCGTGCAAAATATACCGCATTCGCGTAGTTTGCCTATTGGAAAACGGCTGTAAACAGCCCACGTTCAGCTATTTTCAGCTTTCTCAATGCAAGCTTGCCACACCTTCCCAAGTCGAGGCTGTGGCGCATGCGTGTAGCCCAATCCAAAATGGCGTCCAAACGAAAGGGTGTATGGATATGGTTGCCTACATGACATTCCAGCTCAAGAAATGTCCCGTCTTGCAGATTATTTTGTCATTTGTGGAATAGACAGGGACTCAAAAAATGGTAAGAAGTGTTTCGGTTGCTCCAGGCCGCGCGTGTTGAGGAAAAATCATGTTGTGCAAACATCACACGCCTCTGGAACCTTCGCTGCTTTCTTACCGACGATGCTTCGTTTAATTTTTTTAGGAGAAGTCAGAGGAAGGGTGATTCAGCGCTTCCCAAGTAAAGACCGTAAAGATGCAACCTTTCCAGAAGGAATTGAACTGGTAAGCAACCTTTTTATGTTGGAAGCCGGTAAAAAGTTTCGTCGTGCAAGTACCATGTAGGCTTAATTTCGCGGAAGCTAGCCAAATCGCGTTGGAATCACAATTCAAAATTCTCTCATTTCGCTGTCATTTTGTTTTCTTGCATCCCTTCAAACCTGCAAGTCTTTAGACTTGAGAGTTCCATGACGATAAACAAGGGAAGCCATTCTTGAAAGCGGAATGGCGTAAAAACTGGCGTTTTCAAGTTCTTTGTAAGTTATGTGTCTATCATGTTTAATGGGTGGAATTTTTCCAGCCAGTGAGTTTTGTTGACCGATTCGCGTAATTATGATACAATTGTCTGGCTTTCGATCCCGCTGCCCTTATAGTCTTTGACTTTTTTGACGCTTTTAAAAATGGATTAAAAACTCTACTATGGAAACACCATGATTCAGATCGAAGTTCACGTAACACTTTCGAGATTAGGTCAACTTAGCTTACAGATATTTCAACGTGTTTGCTGAGTAATATTGAATGTCGCTACTCGCAATTTAGTTAACGACTTAAGCTAATTTTGTTTTGTTGGTATAAGAATGACTTTTCCTTGAATCTTTTCCTACGATTTAAACTCGCTTATCTTTAATTTTGTATTGACTCGGTCAGTAGGAATCCAATGAAATTGTTATTCTTTGGAGCTGGCTGCAAGATATGCCTCCTTCCTGCTGTGTATGAATTTTAAACGGACATTTTTATTCACCATTTAGTGTCAAGGCACAATATTTGCCCTGGTTTGTTTGCATTTCATTAATCCTTCACTGACGCTTCGTATTTGATCATGTTTGGGACTCTTTTCTCAGCGTATCAAAATGAGATTCCCAGTGAAATGAATTCTTCGCACATTCCTTAGATTTTATTAGCGTGTATCTTGCTTGTATCTTGTTTATTTCAGTGATGATCGATCTGTAACAAATACTCCTAGACACCAGTATGCCATTTTACGTTTTTGCACTTTTATTGTCATTTTCTCCCACAACTGATCTGTTGGAGCTGTTTAATGTTACTGTTTTATAAAGAGAAAGAAGACTTGCAAAATCCAGAGGATACAGTGTGTCGTTTATCCTAAAGATATAATGCCACTGGAGGTTTCATAGTTTTCCAGACAAAACTAATATTAAAACCATTTAGCTACATGTACTTGAGTCAAATCTTTCTTTAGAGTCTGTGAATGAAGTCCTAACACTTAACCATTCAAGTGAAACATGTGCTGTTTACTTTGTTATAATTAAATTATGATGTGGTCCTAGGTTGTGAGCCAGTAGTCCAAAATTATTTTAACCATTCAAGTCCAAGCTATTGAGTAGTTATTTTTTTGATTTCCCAAGTTCAAAGTTTAGAAAATTTTCAAGTTTGTACTTGTAACTCATAGAAGGTCAAAGTAAAGCCTTTGTTGTGACCACTGTTTAACAAATGTTAACAGTGTATCATGCCATGTTAAATGTTGAAATAGGCCATTCAACTTGTTGAACATTGTTGAAACAAAATACAGACAGGCTCTATTCCATTCAACTTGTTGTTGAATGTGTTTCTTGCTCATTCAACAAATTGCAACGTTGTTAAACATTTTTTTGAGCTGCAAATGTTGAACAATTTTGTATCATTTGCTTTAAGGTTTGACATGGCTTAAGAAATTTTCTTTGAGAAAGAGATGATTAGGTTCCTTATTATCCAAACCATCTTCTGTACTTGATTTTATGTGAACTGATAAAGGGAAGGTGGAAATTAACCTTTTATTTATTTATTCATTCATTTCATTTGTCATGTAGTTCTGCCAACCAGGAGGATGGAATTACTCATTCTACTGCAAACCACCAACATTCTTTGTTGCCGTCCTCACGGACATGGAGGGAGACCACCGATACTGTGCATGCTTCACATTTTATGAAAAATGCACTCCAGCAAAGTCCAAGAAAAAAGTAGTGAAGTCCAAAAGTACTGATGGATTTAGGGATGGCAGTCAGTCAGATTCTTCGCTATCGGAGAAGCGATTCTCTGAAGGCGTGCCTGGGATCTCTATCAACACAGATGAGGTAGCAATGGATTTGTTTGCTCCAAAATGCTTGTGCCTTGTTTCAAGAGCGAGTTACTTTGACATCTTAAAGGTAAAACTCCTATACAGACACTTGGTCATGATTCCAACTCCATACAAAACACTACATTTTTAACCTCCCAGCAGTTGACAAGTCTCTTGAGGAGGTGTTTAAGGTTAATAGTACATCTGTAATGACACTAAAAAGGCTAAAAAGACTGTTGCCAGATAAGAAAAAAATATTTATTATATAAGTATTTCTCAAACTTTTGTATACAAAGGCAAGTACCAAAATTAATATTGTTTGTCAGGATAGGTCAATTATGGAGACGTTTACATGTATTGTAGTTCTAACTTTTGAGTTTGTCAATAAAATCATATGGTGTGACCATTCAATTGAAGCAAATTCAACAGTACTTTTGCATAATATTAACAGAGTGGTCTTATTGATGGACTGGTCAGATTAACAGGGCTGTCATAAGAATCTCTTACAAATGTATTCTTGGCCATGTTTTAAGCTGGATGTAGGAAGAAGTTTTCCTTTTTTGTCCTTACATGTATGTTGTGTCCCTGGTCAAGTCACATATACCTAAATTTGTGAAATTATGGGATCATGATGAAAAATGTCCACTTGCCAAAAATAAGCATCCTATTGTAATATGGTTTCTGTAACATTTAGTTTTTTTACGGGGCAGGGTCATTAGCCCTGCGCCCAACCCCCAACCTGGAGGGCCAGAGGATCACTCTTTGTCTTATGCGCCTAGTGGCGCGATGAGACATGATGATGATGATGATTGTAATATGGGAGTGTGATATTGGCACTTGCATGCTCTGACTCCATACAAACCCTTCTAAGTTTGCCTTGGTTCTAACCGTTTAAAACTGAGACAAACTGTACACTTGTACAGGTTCATATTACACTGTACACCATATTGTGGATTAAAGAGATATCCATTTTGTTTGTTAGGAGTTGACCATGTAGATCATTCTAATACAATGTAATTGTTGTAATTTTTAATTACAGAACTGCCTGACAACAATCTATTTGTCATTTCTATCTGGAAACACTAAATCTTTGGAAGGACTGGTTGGCTGCATCTTGGGTTTTGTTCAGGTGCCACCTCCTGGTGGACCCAAGATGACATTTTCCATGGGAGCTGGTGATCGTCACACTCTATCGCCGCCTGCTTCTGAAACACTTCCCGTGACTGGCAAATCAGTTTCTATCTTGTTCAATCAGCTCGGTAAGCTTTGTTAGTTTAATATATAGTACATGTACCATCCCCTGGGGGAGTGGTGGGGAGGGAGGGGCTGCACTCCGAACATTTCTGGGTGATGTGTGCTGCTGGGACTCTGAAACCCTTACCCTATTCCAAATTATGTTCAGCTGTATTTTGCAACCCCATTCTAGATAAGACACCAAAAATCCCTATCCTATCCCAGACTCGCCACTTTCCAGAAATGCAGTCTAAATGCCAACAGGGCTCGAAATAACAGCCGGTCATTGGACAATGTCCAGACTGATTGGGGATTTGACCGGTCAAAGTTTTGTCTTTCCAGTCATGTTGACTGGTCACATTCGATTGTACTGAAATAAACTAACGTTAATACTTATCCATTGGATAGTGATTTATCTGGTGGATAGCACTATCCACCTTTTGAACAACCGGGACCAGATGCATAAGTTTTAAGAATGTTGCATAAATCATGTTCCAGATGCATCCATCTGGATGCACACTTTCTTTCTGTCAACTGTTATCATAATCTGCTGCTGCTGTTATTTTGTTGCTGCTCTTTTGTTTAATTATTTATTATTGCATTTCAACAGGTATCCATAATATGCTGGCCCTATTCTGTGCTGCATTAACAGAGAACAAAATCTTGTTCTACTCAAGCAGTTATTCACAGTTAACCCATGCTACACAGGCCATGCTAGCATTGATGTATCCACTGAAGTTCAGGTAGGAAACTTTCCAAGCACAGTGAACTCTGTCTAAGCCAAATGCCCTCGGGACTACTAAGCTCTAATTGTCTGCCTAAGAGAGGTCTGTGCCTTACAGAAGGAAAATTTGGCTAGGACCAGCCAGCTACTGATCTCCACCTTAAAACCTGTTTACACAGGCAATTTTTCGTGCAATTTCAGCGAGGTTTGGCCCTGATTTCAGCGCAATATCCTGCGATTTCTACCATTGTAGGAATGTTCTCCAAAGGGTACAGGGTCGTTAAGTTGAACAAGACACTTGACAAAGACATTTTGTATTATTCCCTTATCGTGATTTCCTCTCTTTTTTCAGTTATGTGTTCATTCCAATATTGCCTGCTGCTTTGCTTGAATTCTTGAGTGCACCAACACCATACATCATGGGAGTACATGAAGGCTACAAAGATAATGTCGCACCTGATTTGGTCAGTAAATAATCTTTTTTACACCACCAAAATATCCCTGAGAATGTGGTTCTGTAGTAAAAAAAAGCCTGATATTTTGTAGCCCTGGACCAATTGCATAGAAAAAATAGTTAATTCCTGTACAGTGTGTATGTGTACATAATATCAGGTATACATGAATATTTATTTATCAGGTATATAATTTATTTGTTACAATTCAACTTTCGATGAGTATTCACCAAATCCTTTTCGGTGTTTTCCAATAAACATAACATTGCTGAGATATGTATAGATGGTGGTTAAACTCATCACCGATAGATGGGCTTGGGAACTGGTGCCTTGAGGTGAGCAGGGTACCTGACACGATTCAGGTAGAGCAGGGAGAGCGGAAACCACCCCTGCAAGCGGCCGCCAACTGGTACCATCACACTGAAAAGAGTTCAGTGGAAGATACTTACCTAATCTGATACTTTCCGAACTGACACAACCAAGAGGGTGGGAGGGATGGCGGCCAAAATCTGCAAAAGGTTCGCCTTGGCGTGAAACAAATTGATCCGCAAAGATCCAGCATGAATTGATTCGCAAAGGTGAAGCAAAATTGATCCGCAAAGATCAAGCAAAACTGATGTGCAACGATCAAGCTTGGAATGCCTCTTGGATATAACACGAGTCACAGAAGTGTCCTGCAAAAAGCGTGGGGCCGCCCTGCAGGTCACGTAATGCCAGGGGAAAAACTGCTGGGCACATTGGCTCGAGGTTAACTTTGCTTAAATTATTTAACCAACTGGTCCCTTGAGGGTAGAAGGGGGCCTGACGTGATTCAGGCAGAGCAGGGAGTTATCCATGGCAACCCTGCAAGCGGGAATCACCTTAGTCTAAAAAACTCTCCATGGTGCTTGGAAAGAGGAGGGACCCACGAACAAGGCAGCACCAAACCTCCAATCCCCACTAACCCCAAGCACCACAGGACCAAAGGCACAATCGATAGCCCAGCGTCCCGCGAACTAAGGAAGTGATACCTACCTGAGATAGGCTGTGCCCAACACAACCATGGATGCCACATAAACGTGAACAACAGGCAACAAGTTGCAGGGCTTCCTGTTACCCTTAAGCCAACTTCTGAGAGAGTGAAGCTAAATCCTCTGGAGGAGTATGGATGTACAGTTGGTAGGCATTGCTGGTCCAGCCACCCAAGGCCTGAATTAGGTGAACCCGGACACCATTGCGAGCTGTGACCGTGGCCACCCCAATGCGAACACTATGGCTAGAGAAGTTCCCTGCTACACCTGCAGATGCCATGATCTGCCTGATCCAAATGGTGAGATGCGCATGAGAGAGGCCGACCATTTTGGAGCAGAAAAAGAGGGCCAGGAGCATTGCCCCTAACTGAAAGATAGGCTATTACGGTGTGAACAGTGCAGAGCGGATAACTGCCAAGGCCCATATAAATAAAACAACCCTTGCGAAATGGGTCAGTCTTGGAAGCCTTGATCCTGACGCACATACACTATGGGGAAGCTGTTGTGTTCATTGCAATATCCTGAACACCCAGTGCATTGATGGGGAAAAGCTGATCAGATTAGGCACTGTGGACCCAGCAGAACGAAGGGAACTGAAGCACCCCAACGTGCAAGCGGCCCAAAACATGCAGTGATCAGGAAGGTGAAGGTCCAATGATTTCCATATGACCAACATGAGACTGTCCGTGATTGGTAGGCAAGTGGCAGATGGTGACTCCTGAGAGTGTTTCATCCCTCATAGGACACGCTGTAAACGAAGACAGTTCTGCAGAGGATCAGAAAATCCCTGTTTGATGTGAAGAGCTCACACTCCCGATAAAATATAGACCTTAATG
This sequence comes from Cladopsammia gracilis, assembly GCA_022457155.1. Classification (NCBI taxonomy): domain Eukaryota; kingdom Metazoa; phylum Cnidaria; class Anthozoa; order Scleractinia; family Dendrophylliidae; genus Cladopsammia; species Cladopsammia gracilis. The sequence goes on along the minus strand of JAJGOT010000091.1, from coordinate 856,584 downwards.
GAGATGTGTTGGATCGACCAAGCCAAGAAGGTATGGGGATAAGCGTTGTCCAGGACCCAACTGCCGCCTGCTGCCTGCCGCCTGCGAGGCCAGTCAGTGGGGCTAGCCATTCAGCATATAAACCATATGATGGGTGTCATGGAGCACAGCTACTCTGAGCAGCATGTACCTATATGCCAAGCTCCTAGAAGGTTGCTAAGCAAGGAGAGGTGGACACCACCACCATTTCTTATTTCCATTTAATAAATTTAGTTTTCCTTTCCTCAGACAAAAAGCTTTGCATCCTACTGGCAGTGCTGGAAATACGTAACAGTCAGTCATCAACTATTTTGCATTTTGTTTGGACTTGGTGTCTGTTGTTGTATTCACACTATGGCGAAACATGTTTAGTCTGATCACGAATGAAACATGTTTCACTACTCACTTGTTAAAGTGCCTATATATTATGTGAAACGTGTTTTGAAATTAACAAATAATGTGAACAATGAAATCCAAACATGTTTACAGGAAACATTTGAAACATGTTTACTCTAAACATGTTTCGGTGCTGATGCGAACACATCATTAGTGATTGTGTCTGAGCACAAAAATGAATTAGCTTTATTAGTCTTGAAAGTCTTGTTAAGCTTGGGACCTGACTGTGACTTTTACCTTTAATTATATAACAGGGAGATGTAATTCTTGTGGATATCGATGGAGGACATATATTCATTCCTGATGCCATAAACCTCGCTTCATTGCCAGAACCTTTCTTTAGCAGGACAAGGCATGAATTAACCCTGGTAAGTCCAGAAATCTACATAAGAAAGGGACTAGACTGGAGTATGGACTGGTGACTGTGAAATGGATTGTGGACTGGACAATGACTGTGCAACTATGAAATGTTGATTGTGGACTGCATACTGCAGACTGCAGAGTGTGAAGTAAGCTATAATTGAATGTCTGCTGACCGTTCCCTGTGCACATATATCCCATGAAAAAGCTTTGCGCAGTATTTGACTTGATTTAATCTCTGATCCAAGTTATTGTTATAATACATTTTCTCTGCTTTACCATATGGTAAGCAAGTATCTCTGTAGACTCCACTTGCACAACCAGGCTATTTGGCTCCAGTCTTTTTTCACCCACTCACAGCTCAATTCTATAAGTGAGGCTCAAGAAATGAAGCAGTCCATAGTTTTCAGTTAACAGTCCACAATTGACAGTCCACAGTCCGCAGTCTGTAGTTTGTAACAAAATACCACATGGGTTAAATTGACTGGTAACCCATTTAGTCATAATAGATCTGATCCCTCCATATTGTAGAAACCAGAGATAACTGAACCCCTTATGAGGAGCAAGACTATTAGGACAAACAGGCAGGCAGGCAGATAGACAGACACCTTTATTGTCACCTTTGGGTGACCCTATCAGTTTCTAAAGTCACTGCTCTCAACAGAAGCCATCCCAGGGTATTTGTTTTTATTCTATGTTTATTCATTTACAGGTGTTACATCCACAACTAGTGACAGCAGACTGTGCTTTCCAGGCTCCAACCTCACCATCTCTACCACTGCTACAGGTGGGTAAAATATCAGACATTGATAAAATAAGAGAATATGTACTTATTGACTAAGTGGTAGGGCCGGATGGGAAAATATTTGGCTTGAGGTCATGGCGTACGGACCGAGCACAGCGAGGTCTGTGTGCGATTACCGAGAGCCAAATATTTTCCCATCTGGCGCGCCCTAACTTAGTCAATAAGTATTTTATCATATGACCAATTTGGAAACTAAATTACTTGAAATTCTAATGCACAAGGCCGTCCGCATTTGTAATAGGGCCGTACGGCTTTTTCCAGCCCGGCTTGCGCAAATGCGTACGGCCCTTATGCGGGACTTTTATCAACAGTCTTGCAAAGAAAAGGTTCACAGGGCGGTACAGATAATAATTATGTATCTTTACACCAGCAAACTGGTTCAAAGTGCTGTTTTGGTCCCCTTTGATTCTCGTCTGTTATTGTTATTATGAGGTTAAATGTATTTAACTTAGTTAACAACGAGGAGCAAGCGCAGCTGTGGCGTTCTGGCGTTTATTTGTGGCGTTTCCACTCTGTTGAGTGGCTCCGGCGTTTTTAGGGGCTGTGCAGCGTTTTTGGCGTGACTTGGCAGTGGCATAGCGTTTTTGTTGGCGTTCCTCGTGCTCCCTTAGCGTTCCCAGCTTTGTTGTAGCGTTCGGGTAGGATTCCAATCGTGGCTAGCCATGTTTGTTGTTCCTGCGTGCTTTTTGGCTTGCTTTGTGGCCAGGCGGTCAGCGGGTTTCGGCGGCTGTATGCGCACGCATTCCCATGTGCGAAGCTTGTGTTTGCCTTCGAGTGTTCGGCGTGTGCTGTTTCTCGGGTGTCTTTTGCGCCGTTTTTCAGCGGGTTTTTTCGTTGCCTTCTACAGTTTTTTCTTCACTATGCCCCGTTCCACGGTTAATAGCCAGGAAGCGAGTTTTACTCCCTCGTCTTCTTCGCAACCTACGCCCACGTCGTCAGCCGATCCGGCGACCATCTTGCCTAACATGGCGAGTGTTTCCCAAGCTTCGACTTCGGCCGCTTCTACCATGGTTGTTTCGCCTTCTACGGCCCCGCCACTCTTTTTGCCCGACGCCCTCGCGGCAGCAGTGGCTCAGGCGATCGGGAATACGCTGCCGGCCATCGTTTCAGCACTGCAATCCAGCAACTCCCGGCCGGTGAGCACCGCCCCCTCCTCCATGCTGGTTTCCATCGCTAGCGGATTTGCTGCGAGTACAGCGCCTCTGCCTTCATCACTGGCCCAGGCCGGAGTTTCTGGCTTGGCGTCGAGTGCAGGTAGGCTCCAGGTGCCTTCTTTTATTCCCATGTTCACGCCACTACCGGCCACTTCGTCGCCGAGCTCTTTCAGCCTCGTGGCCTCTTCCATGTCTCCACTGTTCGCCACCGGTCGGTCCTTGCCCCAAGCTGATACGACTTTGGCTCTGCCCCTTCCCACGGTGGATAAAGCATTCGTGGTGGGCCCAGGGCATGCTCCAGTGCCATACAAGCTGGTGGCCAAGATTACAAGCGGCCAGTTCGTGGACCTGGCTGACTTGTTGTCGGCTAATTTGCGTTCACCCGAGCAGGAACCCCAAACTTACCTGGAAGGCAAACTAATTGTGTCATCCAAGCGTCGCCTGGTTGAAATCAAGGATATCTTGACATGGACCGAGGCCTTTACTATTTATCAAATGGTCGCGTGCTCCGTCCACCCTCAGCGTTGGCCTGACTTGTCCAAATACAAGCTGCTTATCATCCAAACAGCTCGCCAATATCCGGGCCTGGCCTGGTTGGAGTACGACCTGGCCTTCCGCAAGGATGCAGCGGCCACCGGTCTAACTGATTGGTCGAAGATGAATTCTGACCTGTACAATTTTCACTTGCGGTCACCAGCACCCCCGACTACACGGCAGCTGCTTCAGCCTTCGTCCAGCCCAAACGCCGCCTCCTCGACTGGTCAGGTCAGCAGTGCTTCAGCGCCATTTTGTCATTCTTGGAACCAGGGTCGGTGTGCCTGGCCTTTCGGAAAATGTCGCTACCAGCACATCTGCGAGCGGTGTCAAGGTGAGCACTCCAGGGTCTACTGCCCCTTTCCTCCAAGCACAGGCCAGCGTTCCCGGTCCCCCTCCCCAGCTAGCTCGGGGAGACGGCTCTGAGCCAGCAGGCTCACTTGTTGTACATAGTGTAAATAGTTCCTCTTTGTGTTTGGTTCCCGTTTCAGTTGGCGGACGTTTCGTCAGTGGGCCTTCGCCTGACCAGAAGCGCGCCCACGTTAATGTTGCTGTTTCAGTTTTTTCGCTGTTAGCATCTGTCAATCGGGTTTCCCCGCTGGTCTTGTCTAAGATTCGGGCGGAGCTGGTCAACCATCCCGACAGATCCGCAGTGGCTTACGTCCTCTCTGGTGTACAGTCGGGCTTCCGAGTCGGCTTTGCAGCTCTTGCGGGCTCTCTCAAGTCAGTTTTTTCCAACATGCGCTCCTCACTAGAACATCCCTCTGTCATCGATGACTACCTGAAGACGGAGGTATCCCTGGGCCGCGTGGCAGGGCCCTTCCCCAGTCCTCCGTTCCCCAATCTACATATCAGTCGTTTCGGGGTAATCCCGAAGAGTAACCAGCCTGGCAAGTGGCGCCTTATCCTCGACCTATCAGCGCCGGCAGGGCATAGTGTAAACGATGGCATCCCCAAGCCCCCCTTCTCCGTACAATATGTTACTGTGGATGCCTTCATTGATGGCATAATGGCTAGAGGTCGCGGTACCCTCATGGCAAAGTTCAATGTGGCTTCCGCTTATAGGACAATTGCAGTTCACCCGCAAGACCGGTATCTTCTGGGGATGAAGTGGCGTGACTCGTTCTTTGTGGACCTGGCATTACCATTTGGCCTTCGGTCGGCCCCGTTTATCTTCACAGCGGTCGCGGACTTGGTGGAATGGATGCTGGTTAATAATCACGGGGTGGACTTTCTTCGTCACTACTTGGATGATTTCCTTACACTGGGCCCGCCCGCCTCTTCCGTTTGTTCGGATAACCTGCGCGCCTGCATCCAGCTCTGCGCCGAACTGGGTCTTCCTCTCAACCCTGACAAACTGGAGGGCCCCTCCACTTGCTTGACCATACTGGGGATCGAACTCGACTCAGTCACACTCCAGGCGCGATTGCCTGAGAACAAGCGGATTCGGATCATCTCACTGCTGGAAGCGTGGTCCTCTAAGCAGGTTTGCAAACGGAAGGAACTGGAATCGCTTATTGGTCTCTTACACCATGCCTGCAAGATTGCCCCGCAAGGGCGGACATTCCTTCGCAGAATGATTGATCTTCTGTGTGCTTTTCGTCGAGAGGATCACCCCATCCGGCTCAACCAGGAGTTTCGGCTGGACCTGGCGTGGTGGCAGGAGCTGTTCCGTTCATGGGAAGGTCTTAGCTTCTTCCTCACCCCTAACTGGGCTCCTCTTCCGGATTTTCACGTGTCCTCTGATGCGGCTGGAGCTTTAGGTTATGGCGCAATCTTTAACGGCCACTGGTTCTTCTGGTCCTGGACAGAATCACAACGTCTCCTGTCTATTGCCTATAAGGAACTCTTTCCAATTGTAGTGGCAGCGCAAGTGTGGGGCAGCCAATGGGTCGCGAGGCGGATTGAGTTCTTGAGCGACAACGAATCGGTGGTGGCCGTGCTGAAGTCCGGTACTTCAAAGGACCGCAACTTGATGGTCCTACTGCACTATCTCACCCAGCTAGCCGTGCGTCACTCGTTTTCATTTACCGCTTCATCTGTCCGGGGCAAGGACAACCCGGTTGCTGATGCAATTTCACATTTCCAGTTTCAGCGCTTCAGACAGCTGGCACCCCTAGCAGATGCGGAACCAACGGCAGTACCTCCGGCTCCCGTGGCAGCGCTGCAGGTAGTCTAACGGCGAGATGTCAGTTTTTCTTGCACCACGGCCTAGCCCCAGCTACTCGTCGGGTTTACCTCTCCGCTCAACGCCGTTACCTGGATTTTTGCCGGCAGGACGGACGCTTGGGTCCCAACGGCACCCTGCTCCCAGCTGATGAGCAGACCCTGATGCGTTTTTCTGCCTTGCTTGCGGACAGTTTGACGCACTCATCCATCAAAGTCTACCTCTCGGCAGTACGTTCCCTGCACATCGATAACGGCTTGCCGGATCCTTTGGTCAATTGCCTGCAACTGCAACTGCAACGTCTCCTCCGCGGTGTGAAACGGGTTCAAGGGTCGGCGAGTTCCTCACGCCTCCCTATCACCATCGACCTCCTTAAAGTGATCCAGCAGTCCTTGGACATGAGCGACTCAGACCATGTCATGCTGTGGGCCGCTTGCTGTCTCGGTTTCTTTGGCTTCCTTCGGGCGGGGGAGTTTACGGTTAATTCTTCCTTCGACCCTACTGTCCATCTGTCCATCGGGGATATTCAGGTTGACTCACTGGTGAACCCTACCTGCTTCAAGGTTCGCATTAAATGCTCTAAAACTGACCCCTTCCGTAAGGGCTGCGAGATTTATGTGGGCCGGGGCAACTCATCTGTCTGCCCGATTGTGGCTTTAAGCAACTACCTTGCGCGTCGTGGCCCCGCCCCCGGTCCGGTGTTCCAGTTTGCCAGTGGTAGGCTGTTGAGCCAAGAGCGCTTGTCCTCAACAGTTCAGTCCATCCTCAGGACAGCCGGTTATGCAGGTTCTTTCTCCGGCCACAGTTTCCGGATTGGGGCCGCTACCACTGCAGCATCTCGCGGGGTCCCAGACCACCTTATCAAGACATTAGGCCGGTGGTCCAGTGATGCCTACCAAATCTACATCCGTACCCCAGTCAGTTCGGTTGTGCGGGTGAGCAATCAGTTGGCGTAGTAGGTATGTTATAAGCTCAGTTAATCCTTGTTTCTTTTTCTAGTGCGGCTGCAGCTGTGGGGTTGGGTGCCTCGGGTTTGGATGTTGGGGAGCCGCGGCGGCAGGCCTCGAGCCCCCCTTGTGCTCCGAGTTAACTCGGCAGGGCTCGAAATAGCGGCCTGCCAATGGCCAAATGGCAGGCCAAATTTCATGTTTGGCAGGCGAAAATAATGAAGAACTGCCAAATGGATAATAAAATGGCAGGCGAAATTACTGGACTGGTTCTGTGACACTTTCTACTCCTTGCTATGCTCCTTTATCTACTATTCCTTTCCACGAATCCATCGTTCCCGATTAAAAATATTACCGGTTAAACAGGGTTGTCAACAGCGCTGGTGACCAGCGATATCGTCAGCTACTGTGAGATTTTTCCCGGCTAAAAATCACCGTGAAAAGTGGGAAAAAATCAGTCGATTATAAAACAAAAACAGAAATAAAAGCTTTTATAACGAAACTTCGGATGCGCTGATTTTCGTTTGAAGATATTTTTGCCTGGTTTGCCTGCGCCCTTTCACTTTACTTTCGTGTGCATAGTCTACATGTATAATCTGAAACCATGAACCAAACCAAACCGTGAATATTTGTGGTGTTTCTGTCTGGAATAAAATCTATCTTATTTTGCTTCAAAAAAACTTTCTAACTTATTTATTTATTTACCAATTAAGTCTTCACTCTTAACAAAGTATTGCAGACTGCTTTAAATAAAATTACAATAATAAATAATAAATAGCATGAAAGTCGGAAGTTCGAAAGTACGAAAGATAAAAAGAATAAAACAATGCTTCACTGTCTTCACTCTTCCTAAGGTTTGATGTAAACAAATGTAACTTAAAGTATTAAGGATCTCCCAAACTTTAGTCGATTTTCCCGTTTGCTACATCTCTGATGGGAGTCTGGATTTTTTTCACGTGATTTTTTTTTTGCGCGATGAGGTAGTGGTGTAACGATTAATCGAATTCTCGATTAATCGCGATTATGACCATTCGGTTCGATTCACAATTCTTTGCTTCCACGTTTCGATTTTGGTTCGATTTTTGCATACCTTTTCTAGGGTGCCCTCAATGAGTTATTACATTGTGAAATCAAAATTCAGAACTCTTTAAAATCTGCGTTTTCGATTGACGAGCAAACGCATTTGCAGTTCGTGTGCCATTTTGTGTTGCCCGGTAAAACTGCTGCCTTTCTACCAGGCAAACCATGTGCAACACGCTCATTGTCACGTTCTCAAACATGGCGACGAACGACCAAGCAATCGTGATTCTGCCTGCATCTTTTAGATCAGCTGTGATATATTATGGTTTTCCGGCTAAAGACAGTACAACAGATAAGTCTAAAACTATCCGCAAGAAATATTTGCATAATCGAATCAAAATATTCGAAATCGAAAGGCAATAATCGAAATCGAATCGAATTGCAAGGAATATGAATCGTTACACCCCTACGATGAGGCGTCTCGAAAAATACTACGATTTCATTAATAGTAAAAATTTCAGTACGTGGCAGCCCAAAAAAATAAATGGCAGGTCAAAATTTGTTTGGCCTGCCAAAAATTAAAAAAAAGGCAGGCTATAATTTTTTTCTATTTCGAGCCCTGCTCGGAGATCCCTTCGGCATGGCGTGGGGGGGCTCGTGGCTGGGGTGCGGGTAGGGATGGCCACTGGGGTGGTCTACTCCCCCGGGCTGGGGTTTATGTGTAGTCCGGGGGGGTAGGGTTTTTTTGGGCACCCAACCTCCACTTGCGACTTATGTTGTTAAATGAGGTTAAATGTATTTAACTTAGTTAACAACGAGGAGCAAGCGCAGCTGTGGCGTTCTGGCGTTTATTTGTGGCGTTTCCACTCTGTTGAGTGGCTCCGGCGTTTTTAGGGGCTGTGCAGGGTTTTTGGCGTGACTTGGCAGTGGCATAGCGTTTTTGTTGGCGTTCCTCGTGCTCCCTTAGCGTTCCCAGCTTTGTTGTAGCGTTCGGGTAGGATTCCCATCGTGGCTAGCCATGTTTGTTGTTCCTGCGTGCTTTTTGGCTTGCTTTGTGGCCAGGCGGTCAGCAGGTTTCGGCGGCTGTATGCGCACGCATTCCCATGTGCGAAGCTTGTGTTTGCCTTCGAGTGTTCGGCGTGTGCTGTTTCTCGGGTGTCTTTTGCGCCCCCTCCCTCCCTCCCTCGTTTTTTATTTTGTTTTGTTTTCTCCACTGACTTATTCAGTGTGACGGGTGCTCAGGGGTGTTGCCGTGGGGGGGGCTCATGGCTGGGGTGCGGGTAGGGATGGCCACTGGGGTGGTCTACTCCCCCGGGCTGGGGTTTATGTGTAGTCCGGGGGGGGGGGGGGGTAGGGTTTTTTTGGGCACCCAACCTCCACTTGCGACTTATGTTGAAAAAAGTGGTAAATCTTAAACACCTTTTATTGTACATGTAGGACAAGGAATTGCGAGCTGTGTTCATCAGGCTGCTTGCCCAGATGTTCTCTGGTTATCGGTCATGTCTTACACTGATCAGAATCCACCCTAAACCTGTCATAACATTCAACAAGGTCAGTAAAGAACATCCACCATAAAAATAAGAAGGTATTGTCAGATTGCTCACCTTACCAGTAATCCTTTCCCTTCCTAGAGTCAAAGCTTTGGCCATTCAAATGAAAGCTACAGAGCAGCACTTTCCGATGGGGCTGTTAGTTTTGAATCAATTTTACAAAATGCAGCTACAGGCAGGGCTGTCATTAAGTGCCCGGGGCCACGAATTTCTCTCAGCTACTACACTTCTGAGCCCTGGCTACTTTCATAGACAAACAACGGAAGGCAATGCTACTAATGTAACTGGTTTTTTTTTCCCCTCACTACTTACTTATTAGTGACAACCCTGCTTCTTTTGATCAGCAGATGGGGGAAAATATGCAATTTTTAGCTCCTTCCATTACTCCGCTGTAAACTTCTCTATAAGGCTTGTGCATATATTTCATTTTGCCTGTTCCAAATGCAATAGGTAATGGTCACCTGCCTCACCCATGGTACAGCATTGGAGGGAGGGGAGGGTAGAGAGTTGAACGCAGAGGGTGGGGGAGTGATTCGATGTGGCAAAATGCGTAGGAGAATGGAGGGTCAGAATGTTGTTTTGTATTCGCGAGTTGGCTCATAGGAGCCTTTGATTGTTTTTGTTTTAAACTTGGCCACTATTAGGATTTGTGTGTTAATCCTTTAACATATTTCAAAATACAAATGCTTCTTCCTCGTTTCTTAAAGAAGTAGTTGGGAGAAGCTGTTAACATATCAAAAGAATTATTCTTGAGTAATAATGTCCTTAATTCTCATGAACTCTCTGATTGATTAAGCATCAATATTACAAGGAGAAATTTGATGCTGATCACTATTTGGGCTGAAAGGGTTTAAGGGCTGAGGATAGGGTGGTACCTGTCATCATGTATAAACTATACCTGGTGTACAGTGAAGATCTTTTGCCTTTTTGCTTGTTTTCTGTACATCTGGGACATTTCATCGTAATAATTGGCGTAATATTGAAAGCAAATATAATATTTTTATCTTAGGTTTCTTTCCTTGAGTACAGAGGCATGATTGGAGATGCATTCCTATCTAAGGTACATGTTAATTAAAATAATGTTCATCAAACAAGTTTGTTTTTCTAAAAGTAAAGTTGAAATAATGTTTTGCTCATTGTTAATGAGGACCTTCAAATAAGAACTTTCAGAAGTTTCAGACAGAAAATGAGAACGACTTTTGAATTTCAAACTAGTGGCATTTCCATGGACCTCACATACTCCTTGATGATGAGCATTAGAGAGTGCAATGCTAGCAGTGAGATTGGTGTGACATGTACATACATCTTATTGACCAAGCGTGAGGGCCGTACTGGGAGAATATCGGCCCGAGGTCTTGACAGTATGGATCGGGCACAGTGAGGTCCATACAAAAATGACCGAGGGCGATATTCTCCCAGTATGGTCCTGAGCAAGCTTGGTTAATAAGAGATTTATTACACAGCACCTGCCGGCGGGAGGATTGCACGGGATCATTTGGGGCAATGCCCAGTCCAATACTTAGAGAATATTGGACTGGCAATCAAGCATTCTGATTGGTTGATTTTAGTTATTGGCCCTCTGACTGACTAAGTTGTGTAAAAATGTGATATATCAAATATGAGGAGGAGTGTTTCATCAGGATTTCATACTTGGAATGATTTGAAAAAATAAGGCGCAGCCAAGTAAATTATTTAACCAACTGTAAGGTGTTTGGATAAAAAATGAAACTCTCTTTTGAGTGTTTGATATAGCTTCTCAAACTAATCATGAAAATAATATAGAGAAAACAAATGGATACAATCACCAACATCTAATCTAATCAAGATTGGATTTTCAAACCACTGTCACACTTATGATTTTCTTTGTTCAAACTCGATGTATTTTTAATGATTTTGAGAAATGGTAATCTAAAGCATCATCACCCGGTTGGAACCTACTACTGCGGATGCCTCCGTATATTAAGGTGACACCGCTATTAAGGGGACACTTCTTCTGGTCCTGGCAGACAAAATGCTCATATTATCTTAAGTTTGTAATTTTCACCTCTATTAAATGGACACCTCTATTAAGGGGACACTTCTCCTGGTTCCGATGGTGTCCCATTAATGGAGGTTCCACTGTACTCATGCTCAATCGCATACTCCGATTTCAAGGTACTGGTGCAAGTCAGTGCCTCCTCCTTTCAAAGGCATTCTTGCAGTCACAGTGGCAAGTGTGTAATACATGGAGGAACAACAAATGAGTGCAAAGAATTTAGCAGTCTGTTAATCTTTTCTGCAGAGTGCATACTATGTGCTCAGATACTTACATGATGCAATGCTGTTTAGTTTCTGTGGTCATTTTGAAGATGAAAATATTGTAGTTTTTTTTTGTGTGCTTTTTCAGGTATTGGAGAGCATATCATTTCTGTCATTTGTGGCAAACCGAGGTCCTCCTTACAGAACATGTGATCTGTTTGACCAGGTAATTGAATCGAGAATGATGCCAGAGGAATTGATTCCTGCAATCTGATTGGTCCAGGGACCACTCACTTTTCATCTGGACTATTTGAACATGTTATCCCTTAGTTTGCAAGTGACATTAATGTTAAGAATCACTGACCAACTTTGTTCAGTCTAGATGCGGAAATATTGCCCTAGTTATTTTCTTTGTTTGCACTTATAGTTATATAATGCTTGTTTTACAGCTATCTGTGGAGATTGACAGCCTTCTGAGCAGTGAAGGGGGATTAGATGCTGAGATACAGGCCAACATTCAGCAACTTGCACAGAAGCTGTATGATAACGTAAGTCCTACATACTTCCCAAGTTTTTTATTTTACTTCATAATAATAACTTTATTGCATGCTCTTCCAAGCCTTCTCAAGCCAATTTTAAAATCCCCTTTGGAGTGATCAATACTAATACTATCTTTGAGACTGCTGAATTTGTCTAGAGTTCCAAGTTGATACTGTATGAAACAGAAAGGTGCACTGATCACCAGTGGCAGACTTGTATGAAAGACGGCCTGTGGCCATGGCTAAGCCCTTCATGCATTTAAAAGCTAAAACACTGTCTTTATAACAAGAGGCTCCAAGCAGCCTATACTCATGCGCATGCGTAAGAAAGTTTTACGATATATTTTAAACATGCTAAGACTATGTCAGATTTGGAGAAGAGTTACTCCTTTCATTCAGTCATCCTTCCTGCAAACCATGTTGTTTACTATTGCCCCGATTAGCTTTCCAGCTATTTGCAGGGCAAACAAATCAGTCAACTCTTTCATTATAATACTAAGAATACATTGTTGTTGTTGTTTCTTGTTGAATAAATTGTTGTTGTTTCTTCTTGTTGATCGAATGTTTTGTAAATGAAGACTGTACCACAATGAAGCCAGTGATTCATCTACGTCTTGTATATACCTAACGTGAACATTAGTAATGTAAGTAAGTTTGAAGGAGACGCTGTAGTGACACTTCAGTAACGCTGTTTTACCGCAAGTGAGAGTTGCTGGAAGTCACTAAACAGGAAGTGTATATGTTAAAGTGCACAAGTCAAAATATGCGTGCTTAAATTTGCATGCAAAATCGTGACGCAAAAAATAATAATAATAATAATAAAAAGAAAAAGAAAAAAAAGAAAAACAGAGGGCATTTTTTAACTCATTGCGCTTTGCGCATGAGTAATAATTTTATAACAGCATACAACAGCATAAGATCTTAATGATGTGGAGCAACCACCAGGCTTTTAGCCAGAAATTAAAAAGTGGGCGTCCTGAAGATATTTCCCATCATAAATGTTTAAAGGATTAGGTGTAATTTACATGAATTTCTTCAAAAAGTGGGCGTCCACAGGACGCCTGGACACCCTGCTGGCTAAAAGCTTGGCAACCACAAACAGACTTACCTGTCTGATCATTCCTTGATCTCTTTATTCTGTGCCAGGAACCATCTTGTGACACAACAGAAAACAACATCCAACCAGTTCCCGCAGATGAAGCTGAATTGTGTAGCAAACTGGTGTTTCCTGAACTGAGTGAATTAGATATTAGCCAGTACATAGACCAGCAAGAGAACATAGCTGCCCCGTACACAGTGAAAAGTGCTCAACCCTGTGTTGTGCCTTCAAATGCAGTGTCAAGCAAGCAACAACATTATATTCCAAGTCGGAAGCTTGAGGTGTTGAGGGATTGTGTAGCGTACATCTTTGACAACAAGATATCTGAGGCTAGAAAGGTATTAATTTTTAGCTTGTATGGCTGTGTGTCATCTGAAAGTTGTTTCAATTTAAAGAGAAGTGCCTTTCTCTATTGAAACATGTAGCCATCAAGGTTAAAATGGAATCTTTATATTTTGATAATTGCCTACTTTGCTGACCACGTTATGATTTTCTTTCTTGTAAAAATGTTCCTTGTGCTACATGTACAGGTAGTTATAGACATTTACTCAAGAAGAATTGCTAGTAGCTGGTTTCTGGCAAAAATCATCACCTACTTTTTTATATCAGCCGGCTACTTTGCGTGGCAGTGCTCTGTAGCAGATGGCATTTTTTTTAATTTTTGTTTTTTTTTTCATGTCAGACATTTACTTTAAACTTGTTTGGTAACCCTGAATTGGTCACTTCACATTCTTTGGATAGTGTGGGTTGGATGAGAAAATTGTCCAAAAATAGCTGCCAGAATGCCTGTGTGTGTTTACTGAAATAGCATATTTGTTTTCCGTAACAGACTCTCGAATCAGTACTTCGAGCTCTGAAGTCAAAAGGAGCTCAGCTAGCCTTGTGCCATGAACTCTCCCTCAGAGCCAAACAAAACAGATCACTTTTGGAGCATGACCAGTTTGACTTGGTTGTAAGACTCATGAACAGAGCATTGGAGGTTTGTTGTTTCAGCTGTTACAGTATGTGATCTAAATGTATCAGTAACAAAATTCTTGATTGTGATTGGTTATCTGTGCACCTATTTCTTATGTAATTGGATAGCTGTAATTGGACACCTACATGGCACGTACATCAATCATTTGCACTTGAATGGGTTATTTTTTGCTGTTTTACTCCTATTGTCAAATTTATTGAAAATATCCTACTGTAGATGTTTTCAGTACAAAAAAGTCCACAGAGACATTTTATTCTCAAATTTTGTTATTGTTGCTATTAATCATGCTCGTAATTTCAAATTGTCCACGCAGGACGCATTGGGCCGATTTGAAATTACTCACTCGATTACTCCCCGAATTGTTCTCCACTCAGTCCAATAACTATTACTTATTAGTATAAATGTGTTTGTTTTCTGAATACTTTATTTAATGTCACATCCCCTGCTGTTGCCGTCGCAAAGTTTTGCATGTGTGTTCAGTGTCCTTTCAATGATGTGTGTCTTTTTCAACTGACTAATCAGAATGCAAGAACCAAGGAAATACAGTGTAATTCTTAAAAACTGTTTTTCCTGTCTGCAGGATGATGCTAGTATGAGTAATACAGAAGTGGCTGCCGCACTCTTACCTCTCACAGCTACATTTTGCAGAGTAAGTGATTTTCTTTTCTTCCACAATTATCTGAAAGCAACTAAAAGTGCTTTCTCTGATCAAGTTGCATAGCACACTAAATTAACAAATCTGTTTTGTTGTCAGAAACTGAATGCTGGTGTTATTCAGTTTGCTTACACCTGCGTCCAAGATCACCCTGTCTGGGAAAGACAGCAGTTCTGGGAAGAAGCATTTTACACAGATGTCCAGGCACAAATCAAGCAGTTGTATGTGGACGAGGAAGCACCAAAGGCAAATGCTGAGGACACTCTAGACGGGACGGACCAACGTACATCCCGTAATGTCAGCTTAACGCCAATAATAAAACATCGTAGCTTTTCAAGAAGCAGAGACAACCTTGCATCGTCACCGAGGGACTCTGGTGGAAGTAACAGCGATCTGGAACAGCCTAAACAAACAGAGCCAAAACTAATCCCAAGTGCACTGAGTATTGCCGCTAAGCAGGTTTGCCATTAATTTCTAAGGACTCCTTTCCCCTACTTTCATTCTCTTTTCTTGCTGTTATTTAACACCACACCAGAACTTAAGTATAACTTGTAAAGTTTTCTCATGGGAGACATGGTTCATGAAATGTCAAAGCTTGTCCTCCCCCAATACAGTGAATGCCCTTCTTAAAGGGACACTCCCAGCTGAAATACAGCTTGCTTTGAGCTTACTTTATTATCTTGAAATTGGACGAAACTGTCGCCAAAAGTGATAGAAGCAAAGAAATATAAACTAAACAGACAAAATAATGGCTATAGAAAAGTCAAAATTTCACAAGAATGGCAAGTTAAATTTCTTGACCGCCTGTCAATAAATCAATTTTCATGAACTGTTATCCACTTCAATCATAGCAATCCTGCACTTTATCTCCAAACTACTGCTTTTGTTTTGCTCTATAGAATCTTTTTATCCAACTAAGTTGTATATTTGATGGCATTTGGCAATATAACATGGAAATAACTTCTAAGCAAAATTTTGCTATTTTAAGCTGGATAGTGTCCCTTTAAGGACATCTTGCATGTTATGGATTGAGGCTTAAGTCTTAAGGAAAATACAAAGTCAAAGGAACAAAAGCAAAAATTCAGTACTGAAAACATAGATCTGTCCATCAACTGTGAATTAATCAGAAGCACTTTAGTCATAGAACTGAGTGGTGGTTCCTTATAACTGTAAACTTTGTAGACTGGTCAAAGTGGCACTGCAAATCTGTGTTTAGCCCTTTCGCACCTAAGTTTTCTCACATTTCTATTCTCCATGGCCAAATTAATATTTGATTTCCCAAATAGTGTCAGGTTACTGCAGTCACCTTTGGCCACTTCTGGGTAAGGCGACGTGTGGATTGAATATGCCATAAAAGTGACAAAGCTCAAAATTGCGTGTTATAATTTACAAGACTATATATGTTATTTCATAAATTTACAAAAAAACACAAATCATTGTTAAAATGACAGGGGGTGCTTCCATGTTGGACACTAAAACATTTGTCTGTTTTCTTTTAAAAGTTAATTCCCTATTTTTGTCTTTTGTAGCTCAGGAAATGGCCCAACTACAGCAAGATGGAGAGAGACAACTTGATAAACAGTGAGGAAGGCATTGTGTACAGCCAGGCAATTCATTATGCCAATCGTATGGTATACATGAGGATTCCTCTGGATGCAAGTGAGAAGATGCCTCCACCCACTCCTGCAACAGGTTTGGCCTTGCTTATCCTAGCTCAAAACACTAATTCTCTTCACTGTGATGTATACATTCTTTTTATTTAAGTTTTGAGAATTTATATTGACATTTCAAAGAGATTGTGGAGGTGCAGTGGTGTAGTGGTTAGCGCGTCAGACTTTCAACCTGAAGGTCTGTGGTTCGAGTCTGGTCTCTGCCATAGTGTTGTTTCCTTGGACAAGAAACTTTGCTGCAGTTGTCTCTTTCCACCCAGGTGTTAAATGGGTACCGGCGATGTATTGCTAGGGGTAACCTTGCGATGGACTAGCATCCCATCCAGGGGGGAGTAGTAATACTCTCAGTCACTTCATGCTACAGAAACTGGGTTAAGCTCCGGCACTTGTGAGCCATAGACCTTATGCATAAATGGCGGCTGCTATATTATTCTTTTATATTCATGCTAATCAGCCCAACTAGCCTCATTTCAGAGCAAAATATTTTTTGAATTTTGACGCACTAACGAGGCTAGTTGGGCTGATTAGCATGAATATAAAAGAATAATTAAATCTGCCGTCATTTATGCATAAGGTCTATTAGGCTTGTGAAGACTACCTTACCTTTCAAAGAAGATTGAAACATGGTGTCTAGATCATATAGTAGTTTCTAAAGAGGAGGGACAGTGGGTTGAATTTCCAACTTCCTTTGTCCTGCTTTTTCTGTTTGTTTGTTCTGTTTGTCCTTTCTGCTTGGGCTTCCCACCCTGTCCTTTCATGCCTCCAATACATACATACATACATACATACATACATACATACATACATACATACATACATACATACATACATACATACATACATACATACATACATACATACATACATACATACATACATACATACATACATACATAATCTTTATTTATCTACGGTTTCTCCATTCATACATATGCTCTTCCTGAGAGTCGTGCCTATAATTTACCTAAATTAATGAAAAATACGAAATAAAATTGATAACTCTTCTCCCCTTTCTGTCCCCCTGTTCTCTTCCACAATCTGAGTAAGGTAACAATGTACTTGAAAACAGAAACAAAATACTACATTTTTCAAAAACTGATAGTTCACAAGTCTAACATAGGCAAAATTCATTCTTCAGGCTGTAGTATTTCCATAGGTAACATTACTATTATTATTTTACTTTAGGTACATCTCATGTGGATGGTGAGGGATCTATCAATGGTACCTACATGGGAAGCATAGTCAATGGTGGGGCTGGTGGTATGTATCAAAGCTTTCATTAAGTGTTGAGTCACATATTGCGTTAAACTACACAGCCCTAAAATAGTTGTTGCTGTGTCGGCAAATTGAATCAAGATCTCCTGTAACATCAAGGTCCCATAAAGCATACTCAGACATATCAGGTGTTATAGGTTACAGCTCTGTGTATATTCAAGCCTCATAGTTTCAAAAGTTGTACATTCAAGGTGCAGAGGGATCAGCGGTATACCCCCATCCAGTGGGATCAGCAAAGTCTGGCACATGCCTGGCTCAAGTTTGACATTGTCCTACCCATTGTTGTAGAGTGGCATTGTGTTTTCTGGAGCAGGGAAGGTATTATTAAAGCAGCAAATCTGTTTTCGCCTGGCCCCTCCCCCTCCCTTATCCTTACTTTTCCTAGATTCTAGATTCTAGTCAGTGTTGACAGGTGCCTGGAGTGAGGGCTCATGGCTGGGTCCACAGGGACAGCCAGTTAACCTCTCCATAACAATGTGTACATAAGCACACTGTATTTGCCAGCAAATTGTATCCTTCAAGCTCTCGCATAGCAATAGTGGTGCAGTTCACTGCAAAGTTAACAGTCCTTTACTTTTCTTTACAATAACTGGGGAGGATGTTTATTTACCTGCAGCGTACCTTAATAATTTGTCGATGATCATGTCTTCTGTTATTTTAGCAAACAGTGAAGTAGGCAGCTGCATAACGGATAGTGGAGGATGGGACAGCTACATGGATGATGAGGATGGTGGAACTATTGCTGACCAAGTTTCAAAATTTGTCTGTCGATTTGTGGATCGTGTTGGCACCGAGGCTGGCATTAGTCAGGAGCACTTAAAGTCTCTATATACTATGATTCCAGGTCAGTCAGTAAGATCTACATGTATCGAAATGAGTTAACACCTTTGAGAACCAAAGTACAGAGTATCGATGAATGCGAAAATTTAAAATGCTGCTTGGTAGCTTTTATTTAAATGGTCACACTGCAAGATTAAATCCATGGACTCAAAAGTTAGAATCACCTTGTACATCACAATAAACAGCACCAGGAAAGTGCTGCTTGTTAGCTTTCATTTGAATGGTCACAATTTAGGATTTCATCCATGGACTCAAAAGTTTGAACCACCTTATACAGCATAATAAACAGCACCACAGGAAAATGCTTTAATGATTTTATGCACAGACTCAAATACAAAATATTAATGTATTAGAACAACTAGAGTTAAAGGTGCCATGGCAAAATAAACAGCACCATAAGAGAGTGCTGCTTGGTAGCTTTCAATTTAATGGCTACTTTTCAGGATTTATACACAGGCTCAAATAATTATTAGAACCAACTTGTACAGCATAAACAGCACCACAAGAAAGTACTGCTCAATAGCTATCATTACACATGCGCGAAGCGGCATGAGGTAAGGTTTCGGCTCCGTTTTTCTTGTTATTATTTTTATTTTTTGTGTCACGATTTTGCATGCACATTTATGCACGCATATTTTAAATTGTGCACTTCTGGTTGCGCCTTTGCCATTTACACTTCCTGTTTAGTGACTTCCGGCTATTCTCACTTCCGGTAAAAGAGCGTTACTTAGGTGTCACGACAGAATCTCCTACAACCCTACATACATTACTATGTTCACGTTTGGTATATATAAGACTTAGAAAAATCACTGGCTTCATTGTGGTACAGCTTTCATGTCCACAACATTCAATAGTAAACAACGTGGTTTTCAGGAACGATGACTGAATAAAAGGAGTAACTCTTCTCCATGTCAGGCATCTTCTTATCATGTTTAAAATATATCATAAAATTTTCTTACGCATGGGCATGAGTAAAGGCTGCAAGGAGCCTCTTGTTAATTTGAATGGACACTTACTGCGCCTTTCAATAACATGCGGAATTTGAAATTCAAATCTCCACCAATGGTTGTGTTATTCCCTGCGGTCAATCATAATTAATACGAAAGCCAACAGGCCATGTAAAAAAGAAACAAACAAAATGGATTAAAATCTACCACTCATAAAGCACGGACGTGACCTTTTGAACTCATTGAAGTGAAGATCTGTTTCCTGAGAGGTGAACTAAGATGATTGACGGCAGTGTAAAACGCAACCGTTGGTGGAAATTTGAATTTCAAATTCCGCATGTTATTGAAAGGCGCAGTAATGATTTCTTGAAGAAGGAAGGTCTAATGTTAAGCACATTGGAACCCTGCTAATACAGCCACCATTAATATTCTGTTACATTTGTTTTATCCTTGCTCAAACAGGAGTGGTTGCCATGCACATTGAATCATTGGAGCCAGTACATAGGGAGTACAAAAACCTGGCTCCTATTCAAAAGGTAAGCTGGTGCTTGTTCAAAGTGGATTAATCAAAGTTCCTGTGCTGATGACAGTGTTGTTCCTCAACACTACATTTTTCTCATTTCATAGACAAATTCGGCCAACACATTGTCGTACCCAATTCAAACCTTCTGGGAATAAGATCCTTCATTGACAATATTTCCATATAATTTCCATGTAAATGCTTCATTGGTATGGAAATAAATTATGACGAACAAAGAGTTCTAATCCTAAAAGGTTTGAGTCTCTCGTCGCTCAGTGGTAAGAGCATGTGACCAGTGTATGGAACAGTGCTGGAAATAACAGTCAGTCATCGGACATTGTCCGAGCAAAATCCGAAATTGTCCGACCAATTTTAAATTATGCTCGGACATGGTGACTGACTTAGCTTTGGCCTTGAATGTCTTGTTAACTCATGGCATTTGATTCCAAAAACATTACAATAAGAATTTACGCTGTTTGTATGATTTATTTTGCTGTAAACGGCTCTCTTGATTCAAGAAAATTCAGAAAAGGACGTGTCATTTTAAATCGCCCAACAATGCATTGCAAAACTTCTTATAGCACGTCGGGACGGTCATGTATGCTTTCTGATTGTGTCTCCCTCCAATTTTGTAAAATGTCCGATCAAAAGGGAGGTTTGAAAGGACACGTCCTTCTAAGCAAGAAAAATTATTTCCAGCACTGTGGAAGGTCATAGGTTTATGATGGCAGCATTTGACTGCAGCTACCAGAATTCATTTTGTTTTTCCTTTCTTATTTACATTTTGTTATCCCAGAGCTTAAAAACAATTTAGCCCAAATTAAGGTGGGGAACACAGTTTTGATAGGTTGTGAGTATATGTCATTCATTAGGTCATTATGTGAGAAAGGTTGCAGCTTAGAAGCTGAAACTTGGCAAAAGGAAAATATAGTGATGGAAGATTTTGATTAACAGCTAAAATTTGCACTTTAGACTGTTTCCATGACAACATGGATGATTGAAAACAACCTTAAAATTTCACTTTTTTAAGGTTTACCTAAAATCCAGTAATTAGATTATCTCATGAACTTGCACACAGCTTACATTAAATAATTCTTATTGTTTGAAATTTAAGCTCAACCAAATTTTAACCAACGGTATTTTAAATATTCAAGAACATAGCTGCTGAGTCAATATTGATTGTGTCACAGAATTCCTTTGTTAGACTTCTGTTTTAAAGTTCTCATTATTTGAAATGTGATAAAAAAAAGAATTCTGACAAATTTCATGAAATTTTAATGAGTGGATTTTGAGAAATTGTCATTTGTGTACATTGTTTACAAAACAGAGCTGTCTCGTATTCTTTCTAAAAACCTGCACGGTCACATGAATTGCCGCTGACCACCCGCGAAACTGTGTTTGGCCACCTTAACATGACAAAACAAAAAAACGAACGATTCTGGTGGTTGTCAGTAGTAACTGATCCCATGATAAAAATGGCCTACTGCAAAGAATTGTCTTAATCATAAGTTTGCAACTGAACGTCTCATGGGCAGTTGCTTTTGACAGCTGGTCACCTCTGAGTGGTTTTCCTTATAGTCAGTTGGCTGCATTAGGGAAATTTCAATAGGCCAATTTTGACATACAGTGTATTAAAATTATTTCTTGTCTCCGAGGCTTAACCCTATTTTGCCTGGGCCTTTTTTTAGTTCCTGAGCCTGGAGGGGGGGAGACACATTGTGCCCTCCCTCGTAACTTCAAGAACCTTAAGGCTATGACAATGAAACCTAGAGGGTACATAGTACATCCAAAACGTCATATGACGTAGATATTAGGTAATTAGTTATACCGCCACTCTCTTGGATCTGCCATCTTGGATTTCTGAAATTTTTTAAAACCTCTTAAAAACCGTCCAAATTGACTCAAAATTATAAATGACGTAAAAATGTAAAAGTTATACCAATAAACATTGTTTTTCTTCATTCAAAAGTAAGAATATGCAAATTTCAAAAAACATGGCTGTCAAAATCTTGTTGCCATGGAAACATCAAGTCATGTGATCAATACAATGTCATGAAATTGTTGCCAGATAAATTTTAGGAAAAGTCACAGTTTGATGGCATTTGAATACATATTAAAGAAGTTGTGAATGTTGAAATTTGTGCTCCCCCCCCCCCCCCCCAAAAAAAGCAAAATAGGGTTAAGGAATGAAACAAAGAAATCACATTGAGATTCAGGGATGAGTGATTAATTTCTTTTGTTTTATTCCTCAAGCGTCAGAGCCAAGTTAGAATTTTGATAATATTATTGAAATTGAGAATGTGTACAGTGTATGTGCACCAAGCAGAAAGATTAGTATTGTCACCTTCGGCAGAGTAAGAAAAACTAAAACAGAGGGAGAGGTAAATAAAGGGAAAACAATGTCCAACAGCCACAATTTTTGTTCTTGGTTGTTTTTCATTAAACAAATAAATGAATGACTTTTATAGTATATATATCACATGCATCTCATGGCGCTTTACATCCACTTATTGGAATGAGATTGGACGTTAGCTTATGAAGGCGCATCAGGCAGCTGCTGTGCCTTTCATCAGGCAAACTGAGCTGCCATGTATCATACAACTATTTTCAGCACAGTCACCTTGTATGTGTTAAAACAAAGTTAGGAGGATTTAACAGACAGGGAATTAAAACACCAAAAAAAATTCCTTTCAAAAGCCACCATTTTTCGGGGTGACTGTTTTTCGTTAATTTTATTGGTTAGGGAAACTGAGTGGGTGTCGCAGTCGCAGTCGCTGCCACCCCTCCCAACATGCTGTGACTGTCCCATGTTTGTCACTCACCGTAGGCCAAGATCATGAGACCCGCCCTGCTGCAGGGAGAGGAAATGCTGAGTGATGGACTGCGAGCCTACCTTGTACCTGACGGCAGAGAGCTAGGGAAGGGAGGAGAAGGACCATGTCTGCTGCCTGCAGATGGTGCTGTGTTCTTGACAAACTACAGAGTGATCTTTAAGGGTACTCCTGTTGATAAATTTGGTGAGTTTTGTAATAACAAGTGTCAGAAAATTAATAATGTACCGTGAAATCCTGGTTATCAACCTTGGGTTTGTACAATTTCGTAAGGGTTTTTTGGCTGTCAGGCAAAAAATATTGTGATAAATAAGCGTTGTTTAGTTAATTTGGTGCAAATATTTGTTAAGAATTGCCATTAAAGACCCGGTATTGTCTGTTATGCTTCATGTGCCTCTGACCAATAGCAGCCTTGCTCCTGTGCAAACCAAAGAATAACAGAGGCATGTGAAGCATAATGGACAATACTGGGGCCTTTAAGGAACTGTGGTGCGCTTATATATCGGAGGGGGTACAACCGGAATAATGTTTTGTTACCAAACTGATGGGCCTATAACCTGGGGGTATTGGGGGTGGGGGGGGAGCTTAAATGTAGATGGTTCGGTTTGATTGGTAAAAACGGGGCGGTACGCAGCTCTTACAAGGTCTTCTCTGATTAGCTGAGCAAACAATAGAACAAACAACACAACAATGGCTAACAATAGACCCTAGACCTAAAAACAATAGAGCTGCGTGGTATACAGGTTCAATGACATTAGAGGTTCTAAAGAGCTGCGTGGCTACTGGTAAAAACTATTATTTTTCTTTCAAATTGATAGTGTTGCAATGTAAAAGTTGAAATACAAAAATATGCAATACACAGCACGCAATATGTGCAGAAGTGATGACTTTTCCCAACCTGGGACTGAGATGCTGTAAAATTTAACGATGGTGTATGGGTTTGGGTCCTTAGATATATGTAGGTTTGTTATATACTGAGATGACAGAACACTGCCTGCTTTTTGCAACCACACATGTATTTCTGCCTTTTTAACAAGTCAAAGTTTTGTGTATAATTTAATAATGATATTTATGATCTCTATTTATTTAATCATCCTGAATTATTCAGACAGAGTTGTCAAGCAAGACATAAAAAGCAAGACAAACAAAGGAAAAATCTAAAAATCACAATGAACTGATTTAAAAAAAAAAGCATTTGATGTGTTTCTCAGAGAATTGAACAGATACAGTTGCACATGGAGGTCTTTTAATCACTGTGACTATTAGATATTTCATATGTTAATGGTTGTTGCTTTCTACTGGAAATTCCCCATATCAAAGTTGCGCTTTCAAAGTATAACTTCCAACTCTATTAATAGTTTTCCCAGTTCAAAGATGAACAAGGATAAAACAAAGAGTTAATGTTGTAAGTTGTTATTCTGTCCAGCATCTGAGATGATTGTGACCAGAAGCTTCCCTGTGGGTTCGCTCATCAAAGAAAAGAAAGTTGGAGTTCAGTACCTGCAGCACTTGGAACAATGGCTTCACGAGTGTATTCAGATCCGATCTAGCACTTTTCAGGTAAGGCGGTAATATACATGTATTGTGTAGGTGTATGTAATATTTCATGGTTTTATTATTGATTCTGAGGTTTGCACACTACATCATCATCACATCATCTTCATCCTAACTGAGCCAAAGTGGCACATAGGACCTCGGCAATTCTTCTTCAATCCTTCCGATTGACGGCCACTGCACAGGGTTCCTCCCAACCTTTCCACCCCAGGTCTCCACTTATGTCCAGAAATGCACGTAACTCAGACCTTGGGCACTTCATATTACACACAATTATTTTTAATTTCCATATGACTGCATGTTTGACAGAATTGCTTGTGTTTAAGTGAGAATTAGGGCTAGGGGACACTTCATGATGTCTATCATAAAGAGCATGAATCTCATTAGCGTGCATTTCTGGACATACCTCCAGGTCTTTGTTCCTTTCCTTTTCATTTCTATGGCAAGTTATTCTAGGTCTTCCCACACTTCTCCTACCAGCTGGAAACCACTTCAATACCTTTCTGGGATCTTAAGGACTGGGAGAACTCTGGTCCTTTCTATAGTCTCTGCCATTAGTAACCTACAAGTGAAGTTTATTGTTCATTTTCTGCCTGACTGACTGCTCAAAATGTTGCTTTTATTCAGTAAACTTAATTTTTCTCTGGCTAATCTCAGAACCAATAAAATCACAATGACCATTAGAAACTAACTTTCCACGAAGTGATACTTTTTTATTTGATATGTTTTGTGTTAAAGTTAATATTGGTTGGTAAGTAAATAATGTTGTTGTTGGCCATTTTGATAGTATTGCATGTTTCCGAGTGGAACACTTTCCCTAATATCAAAATACAAATTCTCCTTCCTTGTCCCATATGTTTCTTATAGAAAAAGTGGGGAGAAGTTGTTAAAATATCTTTAGTGATCATGTCCTTAATTCTCATGACTACAAGGAAAAATTTGGTGATGACCACTTCTGAGGCTTACCGGTAACAGGTTAAATGCCTCTCATCTGAGCACTTTACTGCTCCAGTCCATTCCACTCCATTCAACTCCATATACTCTATGATATACATGTATGGGCCAGCAAATCATTATGAAAGCCTGATAAAAGGCTCGGGATAACATTAATTTTGATACTTTAATTAATATTACATTTCATCAGAGAATTGTCAAGGTGTCTGAGGTGGTTTTATTTATTTATATTTATTTTTGATGACAGCTGATGAAACTTGCTTTCGATGAAGAAGTTGAACAAGAAGCCATTGAGACATTTCGAAAGAAACTACAGAAAAGACATTTACCAAATACAATATTCGGCTCTTTTGCATTCTGTGGCAAAGGTGTAGCAAGGACGCCAACTTTTGTTATTCAAAAGCACATGGAGAGACACGGGACTCTCAAAAAAACAAAGAACAAACTTGTCAATGCATCAAGGCACAAGACGAGCCAATTAAGGGGTTCACTTCGGAAACGAAAACACCGGCACAACACTGATCCAAACAGTATAGAGGGCCAAAGATCCCCAAGTGGATCGCTTACGACAGATGACGATGACTCTGTTTTGGAACTAAATGATATTCCTTTCAAAATGGAGCCTGCTGTTGTTCAGGGTGTGGAGAGACTGAGTAAGCTGTCCTACTGTGGTGACTATTCACGTCTTAGGTTAGGAAACATTGCTAAGGATTCATCAGTCGGTCCTTGGAGAATATGCATGGTGAATGTCACATACACGGCATGTCGAAGGTAAAAATTTACCCTTCTTTTTTACCCATTAATGAATATAATAATTATACACCTTATTCCAAAATGGGGGCCATTTTAGTATTCTTTTATATCCATGTAAATTAGCCCTCATGGCCTCGTCAGCATGTGCAAAATACAAAGGAATTTTCAAGCGAAAATGAGGCCAAAAGGGCTAATAAACATGCATATAAAAGAATAATAAATTGGCCGCCATCTTGGAATAAGGTGTATAAGCTTCATGTGAATGGACACTTTGTTAGGATTTCAAGAACCACATAACATGACTAAGCCTTGACAGTCTATACACAGGAATCAAAATTGTTGATTTCCTAAATGTTTGGCACTGGCAACCTAATTTAAAAAGGATCTGCCAACCCCAGCAGCTAAATCTTAAGAGTTAGTTGTCAAATGGAAACTAACAAATTAACTTGAAAGGTTGGTTTAAGGGATGTCTTGCGCTATGATTTTGCAAATCTTCCATTACTATGCAAAGGATAAAAATGGAGGGCAAACCTTACCTTGTTGCCGTATCTGGCACTAGTAAACAGCAACAAACATAACCCAAATTTGTTTTGCTTCTGCTTGCATCGCACCAAATCCCAAGTATCGTAGGCTCAAAATTTTCTCTCACTGCATGCGTGCATATTCTCATACCCAGATCTAACGGGTTGCACAAAAGTAGATTCAAAAACACGGAGAAAAAGAAAAAACAGAGGGCAAACACTAACTCGTTCCCCGTATTGGCATGAGTAATAACAGTAATGACAAATTTAAGCACAGTACTGCATTAAATGCAGTAACTACAGTATGGTTGGCTTAATTTTCAGGACGAATGAAGCATGTTACAGATATCAGTGCTAAAGCAAATTTTTTGCTGATTTAATCGTCAACTCATGTGGCATAAAACTAACAACGGAAGGCTTTGATCTATAATCATTTTGATCAATATATTTGGGCTAAAATTTTTTTTTTTTTAAAGCACCAGTTTTGTATTGAATAACCATGATACTGCCAAGTCATCAACTGAAAAATAATGCTTTTTTTGCCTTAACAGTTACCCTTCAGTGGTGGTAGTCCCACAGAGTATTTCAGATGATAGCATTCTAAGAATAGCTAAGAATCACAGGCAAGGAAGATTCCCTGTGGCAGTGTGGAGACATCAGCGCAACAAAGCAACATTACTCAGAGCAGGTGGCATTGAGAGAAGCACAATTGGATCAATTATGAGACAGAGGGGTGGAGGCAATGTGGCACCTCATGCCATATCTTCATCAGCTTCTGTTGAACAGGAGAAATATTTGGCTGCAGTAGGTAAGTGTCCATTCTTTCCTGGAGACTTCTCATTCGCAACACTGTCCAGACATGTTCAGGAGTGAAAAACAAAATAACAGACAACAGCACAAGAAAATACTGGTTAGCTTTCTCTTCAGGATTTCATCTGTACAGTCGCAAAAGATAGAGCCACCTCTTAAACCATGATAAATGGCACAACAGGAAGCCGAGCCCAGTAGCTTTCATTTGAATAGCCATACTTCATTCACAGTGTCAAAAATTTAACAGAGCCACTTTGCACTACATAATAAATAACACCACAGGAAAGTGCAGATCAATAGCTTTTATTTTAATGACATCTCTGTAAACAGGTGTAACAAGGTGACACATGCCTTGCATGTTGTGATACCTCCATACATTTAGTAGTGACATTCCTTACAAGTTGTGCAGGTTATCAGGACACCGTCCTGCCAAAACAGCAAAATTTCGCTCAGCGTATTTCCATGTTACATCTTCAAATCCCACCAGATGTACAACTTAGGTGGATATAAAGCCTCTATAGAACAAGACAGAAGCAGTAGTTTGGAGATAAAGTGCAGAATTGTAAGGATTTAAGTGGATTATTACAGTTCGTGGGCGGCACGGTGGTCTAGTGGTTAGTGTGTCGGACTTTCAACCTGAAGGTCGGTGGTTCGAAGCCTGGTCTCTGCCGTCGTGTTGTTTCCTTAGACAAGAAACTTTACTCCACACTGTCTCTCTCCACCCGGGTGTATAAATGGGTACCGGCGACAAAATGCTGGGGGTAACCCTGCGATGGATTAGCATCCCATCCAGGGGAGAGTAGCAATATTCCTATAGTTGCTTCATGCTACGGAAACCAGGTTAAGCTTCGGCCGTGTAGGCCATCGTGGCCCCGAGTGCGACTTTACCTTTTTTTATTACAGTTCGTGAATTTGATTTATTGACAGGTGGTCAAGTAATCAAACTTGCCATTCTTGTTAAATTTCGGCTTTTCTAGCTGTTATTTCTGTTGTCTCTTTAGTTTGTATTTTCTTTGATTCTATTACTTTTGGCGATGGTTTCCTTTAATTTCAAGATAATAAAATGCACTTTAAAGCAAGCTTCCTGGCCATTATCATGCAAGCACAATATTTTGGCCAAGACATTGTCCCTTTAAGTAATCAAACCCTTGCAGTTTTGCATCCTCTAATGCCATTTTGTTTGTTGTTTTTTGCTCTATTCTATTTCTAGTTGCAGCTACACCTCTTGGCAAAAACAAGAACATTGCACGTGCCAACTCACTCCACCATGGGGTAATTCTGCGAGACGAATTTTTAACAGATCAGGTTGATGCTGGTCAATCTGGTCAACTTGTTGACAAGACTATTATGAAGAAGGGTTGGGAACCTGCGGCACTATACATCTTTGGCGACAAGTCATTATTAAGGGTAACTATGCATTTTGCAAAGGACCAGTCAAAATAATAATTATTAAGGTACATTTTGCAAGTTCTAATCTGTAGCTGATAATTGTAACTGAATCTGTTTTTCTCTGCAGAATGTTAAGCAAGAGGCATATCCCAAGTGTGAGTTTGTTCCTATTGAGGTAAGAAGTTGGATGCCTTCATAATTCCACCACTTTTGTAAAATAAAGGGATTAACTGAACTTGGAGCACCACTTGACACTGTTGTTGTTGTTTACGTAAGGAAGAATTTTGTTGAGTTGCTGATTACTTTTTCCACTTCATTTTCCATCAGCTTCCTGATATCAGAGCTGTGAGAGCAAGTTTTAAAAAGTTCCAGCGTGCAACTTGTCCCAGTACAGAGACAAACTTGAGTTTCATTCAGCAAGTCGAGGAGTCTGAATGGCTTCAACAAGTATGTAAATGGTTCTGCAGCATGTATAATGCATTGGGAAAATTAATTATCAAGGCTGTTATCTAAGCCCATTGGGATGCCCAGCAGTTAAGCTATGTGCAAAAACTCAGTTTTTCTGTCGCCTGAAGACAAAAAGGTTTTTTTTTTCTGAAGACAAACGTTAGTTACCTTTGGCACATGGGCACTGCAATTAAGAGCACAGCCCTAATAATGCTTTTAAAATTAATGAGGCCACATGTATGTGTATGAGAATGCTGTTTGGTTGCCTGTCCAAGCGACCAGTTACATTAGTGACCATCTCATGAAATTGTGACTGAATCAGCTATTCTCAGACAAATGATGTCTTTAACCCTTTTGCATCCAGTATAAATTATGAAGCATGTAATGACATTATAACTTTTGAGTCTGTCAACAAAATCCTTCACTGCAACCATTCAAATGAAACATTTTTTTTTTTTTCATAAAATGAAACTTGGTTTTTTCTTGAATATTGATTTTTGGCATTCTTGGATGTTAAGGATGAAAATCTCCACAGCAGACTTTATCTGCCATAAATTGTAAATACCAGAAATTCTCTGTTAAGCCTCCCCCTTCACAACCAAAACAATTAAAAGCCGACTATGTTTATGGTATATGGCTTAAAAGTTTGTTACTTCAGCTGGACAGTGTACCTTGAATAGAGGATTTAATGTAACCACCTTTTATGATCCTGATGGCATTTGCCTAAGAAAAATTCCAAGGAGCAAACAAAGTGTCTAAAGTTAAGAATTTAGGAGGTACCCCAGCCAAGAACTAGGTGCCCAGGTCAGTTCAGGTACCGGTAACAACCTTGATGAGAGGGCTGGACATTATAAGTCATGCACATGACCTTCTAGCAAAAAGCATGCCCATTCTTATACCATTGAACTTGGACCAACATTAGAACAGAATGTCTCTTTTCCTGTTGCTATGACTGTTAGATTTTGTTTCTCACTTGCCTTTTGCAAACTAAAGCTAGTGACACATTTGGAAATTTTACTCAACGATTGGCTAAAATTGCCTGGTCAGGGATTCTAACAGGGTGCGCCACCGCACAATTTGGTCAAACCCGCACAATTCCTAAAAATCCGCACAATACTGAAATACTTGCTTAAAATGTTAATTAAATCAGGTATTGCTATTGATTACCAAGTTTTCGAGAAACGTTTTAGGCTATTTTCAGCCCATTTTCCTTCCAAACAATCGAGAAATCTCTCGCTTTCCTCGAACAGCTCGAGCTGATCGATATAAAAACAACAAGGCGTTCTCTTCGCCGTCCTGGGAACTAGTCTCAGTTTTAGTTCTATCCCACTTCCTACCGAAATTTTTCGCGTAGCTTTTTAGTTGTCATTTTCCAGACATTATGTCGTTTTTCTTAGCAGCTTGTTGATAATAGCTGATATTCTTTCGAGCGCTGTCGTTTCCTCTTTCAGTTTAATACGTCGGGGACCGAAGAAGAAACACCGAAGAAATGTAATGTCGCGCCGAAATGAAATGTCACTCTGTCTGAATTATTTTCGCAAAGAACTGATCAAGTTTGCAAATCGATAAACAAACTATTAAAGCGCTGGAACTTTGGATTGATAGGATAAAATTATTAAGTTCTTTTCAATCAAGTGAAAGACGTTTTCATTCAGGAAAATGCAAAACAAACATGCTATCAAATTACATTTAGCACGCAATTTGCATACATCTCGAGGTTGTGTTTTTGTGGCAAACTTTCTAAGAAATTGTGTGAACCTTTAATGGAAATTATTCACACTACGTAAAATGTACGGATTTTTCATAAAGGAACTCACTCAGATCGAGGTGAGGTGGTATTTCGGTTTTACCCGTTTTACCCGATCGAGTTCATGAATCGTGTCACGCAATGTGATTTTGTTGAGACAAATAAACTTTGGTGAAGAAAAACAGCCGCAAATTGGTGATTGCTGGGTACATTTTGATCCCCAAAGTAAAACATCTATTTGTATTTTTCATTTATGCAGAATTTCCTCCCTGTCATATTTTTCTGGCACTATACTGGCTAGAACACTGGTGATTGAATATTTGGTTGGTCACGGGATAGTTCAATCCTGCACAATTTCCCGCACAATCGAAGTTATTTGCTGCACAATTTGCCTCAAAACTCCCGCAAATTTTAGTTTTTTCCCACACCCTGTCAGAATCCCTGCCTGGTGCATCCGGCACTGTGTCTATGATTTTCACCAATCACCACAATTGCTGTATAAAATCGCCTATATCTGCGCTAGCTGGCATGTCAGATATTGGCAATAAAATTTACCATCATTCACCTAGTGTGCCCGGATGGAAGCTACCATTTTGAACGCAGAGAAAACCCTAGAAACGAAACGTGAAGCGGGAATCGCCAGAAAAAATCGCCAACTGTATCCGCAGCAGGTAGCAATGAAATTCACTTTCAATTTTTGCTGGTAAACAAAATTGCCTAGTGTATTGCTGGCTTAAGACAATAAAAGACAATACAATGGAAAACAATTTCCTGGAGATACTCTCTGTTGTGGCACAATAAACAAAAGTTGAAAACTCAAACTGATCACCTCTGTGATTAATAAGTTAATTAATTATTGTTTTATTTTGTTTTCTGATTTCCATCCAAAGCTATCTGCTATCATGACAGTAGCAAACTGTTTCATTGACCTCATTGACATCCAAGGATCATCAGTCCTTGTGTGTTTTGAAGATGGCTGGGATGCTACTGCACAGGTAACTTGTTGCTCATTAGTACACCAAACTCTTCATCCGATGTTATGGGGTTTGAACCCTGTCTATTTCTGTTTAGTTGAACCCGTAACCTGTAACACCTTCAAGTGGTTTTACTAGTAAGTGCTACAGCTGTAAATTGACCCTTACACTCCCGTGGTCAATAGCCCCTTTTGCAGTTAACCTTTCTCATTTGCATTACAATTAAAATTAACATGGTTGCAAGGCAATTTCGAGCAAGTTTGAAGTTATTGCCCGAAATTGCCTTTCAATCTTGTTGAATTTTATTGTAATGCAAATGAGAAAGGTTAACTGCCAAAAGGGCTTTTATGGACACAATCCTGTGGTGTGACCATTTAAATGAAACCTCTAGCAGTTTATCTTCCAAAAATTTAGTAGTTTTACTAGAAGTGGTTTTGCCTTCCCTTTTGTCTATAGGTGCTGTCCCTAGCAGAACTCATGCTTGACCCTCACTATCGTACGATAGATGGTTTTAAACTGTTGATTGAAAAGGAATGGCTCTCATTTGGGCACAGATTCACACACCGTGGAAATCAAATTGCTTCAGCACAGGCTGGATTCACAGCAATATTCTTGCAGTTTCTGGACTGCGTGCATCAGGTATTTTTCTTGTTCAAGTGAATTCTGCAGCAGTTGTTTTAAGGCAGTGTTACAATAGATAACATTTTCACAACTTTTTTCATAATTTATTACATCCATTTTGAAATCACTGGTCATCCTTGCAATCTGATTGGCTCTCAGTAGTGCGATTTATTCCAGAATCACACTATTTTTTGCTCTCAATCACATCTTCACTCTAAATCACATCTTTGCTCTAAATCGCACTATTTTTTGCTCTAAATTGCATCTTTATTCTAAATCGCATCTTGACACATGACGTCTAAGTTTTTCTGTTTTGCATACAAAATGAGATGTAAAAGCATTTCTGGTTCCTCATTTTTACAAACCAGCTACTGGATCAACAAAATCTTGGTACTGATTAAAATCATTTATTTGGGTGATTAAATTGTGCGATTTCAAAATGAATGTAATAAAGTGGTAATTGGTCTGAAATCATACTTGTGATTTCAAATCGAACTTGCGCTGTGCGCTTGTTCAATTTTGAAATCACACCTATGATTGTAGACCAAATTGCGCTCCATTCAGTTCAATTACCATTATAAAATTGCAACAATTAAATTTTCCATGAATAAATTGCTTGATGTCCATGTAACATACTTTCTGTACCCAACAATAGATAAATGTTTAGTAGTGGGTGG
Organism: Cladopsammia gracilis; assembly: GCA_022457155.1. NCBI lineage: Eukaryota > Metazoa > Cnidaria > Anthozoa > Scleractinia > Dendrophylliidae > Cladopsammia > Cladopsammia gracilis. The sequence goes on along the minus strand of JAJGOT010000091.1, from coordinate 823,596 downwards.
GGAGGGAGTCAAATGCGGTTTTTCAGAGCCCTAAATAAGCCGCCAAACGCCCGAGTTACCGGGCCCCCAGGCCTCATTGCATTCGACCTGGGGGCCCGGTAACTCGGGCGTTTGGCGGCTTATTTAGGGCTCTGAAAAACCGCATTTGACGTCCCTCCCCACCCACTACTCTGATACCTCCTCCCTCAAACCCTGTGTGAGAGGGGCAACCAATTGAAGAAAGGTAAAATCCTTGTATATACGCAATGGCGCAACCCCGACAACGAAGACGGCGTGATGACGATCAACGCGAGCTGATTGCCTGGCTGGACGAACAGGCACGAAATCTTGAGCGGTTCGAGCCTGCCGACGACAATAATGCTGAGGGCGAGCCTCAAAACAACCCACAGGATTTAGATTTTGAACAATTTGTTCAAGTCTATGATCAGGTTGACCGATGGGTTGAACACGGCAGACGAATAATCCGGTTTCGTTTTGCAACCGATCTCGAAAAACCCCTTGTCGCCAGAATTTTGAACAAAATCAAGCAAAATGTTCAAACACGGCATGCAATCAATTTACGGTTTACAGTCGAGTTAAGAAACACTGAAACCGAGGATTTGAGACAGTTTTATCAAAACAACCATTACAGTCGTTGGCTAGCTACTCTCTCTGAGACACGACAGTGGTTGCAAGTTCAGGAAGAGCTTCGTCTCCAAAACGCAAGACTCAAAAGGCCTGACACCAAATGGGTTTACGAACGCACTATCCTGCTTGATCTTAAAGTCGTGCTTGATCGACAACCACTGCAAATAGGCCTCGGGCGGCTTCCTGATTGGATACGCAACAAAAGAGAAGTCATTGCCCTTGACAACTTCAAAGACAATCTTTGTCTCTTTCGTTGCTTGGCTGTCCATCGAGGAGCCCATAAAAGAGACAACACCCGCAGAACCAGGGAACTCGCGGAAAGCTTCTTCGCCTTTTATCCAGGGCTTCGTGACCAGCTAACTTTGCGGCACTTCTCCAAAATCGAAAAGCATTTCAAGCAAGGCATTGCCGCCTACCTTGTTCTCGCTAATGGTGATTTCATTTTATCTCACACCCCTGCGAATTACGACAAGGTTGGCGCTTCAACCATGACCATCGGCATCTATGAAGGCCATGCCTTCTTGATCACCAATCTCAATAAAGTCACAAACAATTACACTTGTGGCGAGTGCGGCGGGAGGTTCACACGGGCTGATAACTTGAAGCGTCACGCCAAGACGTGTACTCGAGGCCAAACCAAAATCGACTGCCCTGGGAAACGTGTCCTTCCTCCAGAGTCAGCTTTTGAGAAAGCCTTTTACCCAGAAGGCGGTTTCGGTGTCAAGGCAGTGTGTTGGCTCGAGTGGGTGGCGAAACAGGTCAACAAGCACATCCACCATCACAGATGCGGCCATGGCGGTGAGAGGTATATTTGTGGGGCTCCAGTCGACGGCTATCATCCAGAAAGCAAGACAGTGTTTCAGTTTCACGGTTGTTTCTGGCACGGTTGTTTAGAGTGCTTTCCTGCACCTGAACAAAGAAACGAAGTGATCACGACTGACCGTAAAGGCAACACAATCACAAGGAATGTTGCTTACCAAAAGACTCTGCAACGAACTCAGTTTCTTCTAGACGCCGGGTACACCGTGGTTGAAAGGTGGGAGCATGAAAGGCCTTACCCCTGGTTTAATGACCATTGCCCACAGAAAAGAAACAAAACTTATCCACACGCGATCGTCTACGACTTCGAAGCGTATCAGGATAAGACCAAGGCAGCTCGCCCGACATACGGGCTCTCTTATGAAAGCGAGCATGTGCCCATCTCAGTCTCCATTGCCGACACGTTGAACCCTGAGCCTGAGTATATTTGCTCCAAAGACCCTGACGAGCTTATCGCTATGTTTTATGCCTCCCTTGAGCGGCGATCCGCAGCCGTCCGAGAGGCTGTGGCTGACCAATATATGCCCCCAAACCTTGAGAATCTCCCTGAGAAGCAACTCAAGCTCATCGACAAATGGTGCAACCAAGTTCCTGTGGTCGGATTCAACTCAGGTCATTACGATCTTAAGCTTATCCGCAAGTACTTTGTTTCTCACTTTGCTCAAGAGAACGAGGTCTTCGCTGCGGAGAAAGAGGGACGCATCATGTTCATCAACACTCCCAGCTACAAGTTCTTGGACATCGTGAATTATTTGGCCCCAGGCATTACATACGACAGGTGGGTCAAGATGTATGGAGCGACACAGACTAAGTCCTGGCTCCCATACGAGTGGTTTGACAGTGCTGACAAGCTTGATTACCTTGGGCTCCCCCCATACGAGTGCTGGTACTCACAACTCAAAAAAGCCTTCGTTCTTTCTCCCAAGGAGCACGAGGAATGCAATCGCCTCTTTCACGAGAAAGGTATGCAGACATTCGGAGACTGGCTGGAGTATTACAACAATCTAGACGTGTCTCCTTTCCTCGAAGCTCTCCAAACGATGAAGGGCTTTTACACGAGCCTAGGGGTTGACATCTTCAAAGACGCGGTCTCCTTGCCAGGAGTATCAATGCAATACGTCTTGCGAGGCTCATTGAGATGGGGCCGGGGCCGCAGGGCTCCAGAACTATACGCCCCAGGCCCAGAAGCATACGCCATGCTGAAGTGGGCTGTGGTTGGAGGGCCAAGCCTGGTCTTCACCCGCAAACACGTGCGTGGTGAAACCCGCATCCGCTCTCACAAAAATGCCTTAGCCCGCATCACGAAACGGATTGTGGGGTTCGATGCGAATTCTCTTTACCCCAGCACGATGCTGCAGGAGATGCCCTGTGGCAAAGAGAAGGTTGTGCATTACGATGACCCGGTGCAGGCGGCTAGAAAGCTTTCCTTTCTCCTTCTCAGAGGCAGGTGGTTCGGGTTTGCGGAGGTGGACATCGAAGTCCCTCGAAAGTTGTGGGAGCGGTTCGAAGAGTTTCCCCCGTTCTTCATCAACCAAGCAGTGCCTAACGAATGCGTGCCTCAGCATATGCACGATTACCTCCAAGAAAGTGGCCGAACCCGCTTTCCCGACCAGAAAAAGCTTCTAAGTGTGTTGTCAGCGAAAAAGATGCTTATCTACGCACCCCTCTTGAAATGGTACCTCGACAGTGGGTTCAAGATCACGGCAGTCTACCGCACGATCGATTATAGACCCCAAAAACTCTTCGACTGGTTCGTTCGCGAGGTCGCCGAAAACCGAAGGAAAGGCGACGCTGACAAGGATAAGGCACTGCTTGCCGAAGTGTTCAAGCTCCTTGGCAACAGCGCTTACGGTAAGTTCATCGAAGCCGTGGAGCGCCAAACAAGAACGGTGTACACAACTGACGAGGACGAGGTCGACAAGAACCTCCGCTCACCTTTGTTCGAAGACCTCGAAGAGATCGGAGAGGCCTACAAGATCGAGCTGCGCAAGCAAAAGATCACAATCGACCGCCCCTTTCAAGTCGGCATTGTTGTGTATCAACTTGCCAAGCTCCGCATGCTGGAGTTCTATTACGACTTCCTTGATTACTTCATCGACAGGCGCGATTTCGAGCTTATCCAGATGGACACAGACAGCATGTACTTCGCTCTTGCTCACGACACTCTCGAAGAAGCAGTTCGCCCAGAACTTAGCGCCCAGTTTGAGGCGGAGAAGAAGAATTGGTTGGCGTGGGACAAGTGGAGTGGTAGAGAGCCGGGCTTATTCAAGCTTGAGAAGGAAGGTACACGGGCCATCGCCCTGTGCAGCAAGTGTTATTACGTAGAAAACGAGGCTGACGGAGGGGCCAAGATGTCCTCCAAGGGAGTCAACAAGAATCAGAACGAGCTTCGCTGGGAAAGGTACGAAAGAGCCCTGCAAGGGGGTAGGGACATGGCAACAAACAGAGGCTTTCGAATGCACAACGGGGCCATGTACACGTACGAACAGCACAAGCTGGGCCTCAGCGCCTACTACGACAAGCGTTGGGTGCTGCCAGACGGTATCCACACAGAACCAATCGAGTTTCACAGCCCAGCGGGTGGCAACTGAGTACCCGGCGGCACAACCATCAACTCCTCACGTACAAAACCACGCTTGGGGCCGTCGTACAGATAATACACGACAGGCGTATCTGGCTTGGTGACAACCTTCTCGATGTTGTAGACCTTCAAAGACCAGATCGGATCAGTTGCCCGTCGACTACCGCCTTCTAGCTCACCGGGGTAATACAGATATCTTAAGTTCACCCGAGGAGGGAGCTTCTTTTCATTCGCCCCAACAGGCCTAGCATATGGGGTTGCGGGCTTGGCTGAGGTTGCTTTCTCTTTGATTGCTAGTGCAGGCTTCTTGCCAGTTAATCTTGTTACTTCATTGTTCAAGGCAGAGACAACATCTGGCAATCTTTTAACCCAAGCGGTCGAACGGCCAGAGGGCAGATTCATTTCAACTGCGTACTGGTAACCAAACAATCGTTCAGCCAGGGTTCTGTTGAATCTTTCAACAATCCCTTGGTCTCTGTGGATATCAACGCGCCCACGACGAATGGTTGTTTTATGGGCCCCAGTCTCTTTAGTCACAGCCCCCATAAACTCTGTCCCCGGATCGACTTGCAATAGTTGTGGCCATTTCAAAGGCCCACGCCTGTAAATACGTGTAAGCGCCTTCGAAACTTCATCAGACTCTTTCGAAGTCAAGGGCTCTGCTGCTTTGTAACGGCTAGCCACATCAACAACTGTCAAAGCATATTTGTAAATTTTCCTCCCGTGGGGCAGTTTGTCGTGTGGCAAAAAAAGTAGATCTGCTTGATGCACAGCATTAGGAGTCTGGACATCAAACTTGGGCCGAGGGATATGGCGTGGTGCAGGGAGATATACTTGCCAAAGGGCTTGTTTGACAAGCCATTTCTTTGCCGCCTCTTCAGAGACCTTGGCTGCTGCAGCTAGCTTTTTGACAGCGGCAAGTCCTTTCCAATAGCCTTTGGGTCCGTAATAGACCTTTGAGAGTTTAGCCTCCATATACATATATGTATTTATAAAAAGCGAAACGCTGCATAGCCAAGAGCAAGGGCACCAGTGCCGATAAACAATAGTTCACCTTGTTTCTGCTGTGGGCCTGGTTTATAGAAGTCAGAGAACTCGGGCTCTTTGGGGAGTGTTTGAATTCGTTCCTCTGTAGGATGTGTTTGGTTGTAGAGCACTAGAGCTTGGTCAGTGTCTTGAAAGTTGTGTTTCGCTTGATCTTTGATCCGATCATTGCTGGCAATCCAGTCGAGGAGCTTTGTGCGGTCTTTCTGATATTTAGCGTAGGCCGCTTGATAGGCCTCTAACGCCTTGTCGTGTCTGATCTTCTCATCCAGAGCGGCTTTCCCACTGTCGCCGGAAAGATATTTTGCGAGATAGTTGCCTCCAGTGAAAGCAGCGGCATTCAAAATTGCCCCACCAACCATAATAGCGATTGAGGCCATCCCTGTATATACATATATGATTTACATTGAGGCAGGGAGGATCTTCTGGTCCTCGAGGTATTTCTTGAGAGCTATGCTCCCAGCCATGGCAGCAGTGAACTTCACGTAGTTCATGAGACTCGAGCTGGGGTCGGCCGTGAGATTTTCCTTGACGACCTTTTTGCCAACCCAGCCAATAGTTGCGACAAGGCCAGTTATTGTGGCCGCATCAAGAACAGCTTTCACGAGCTTGTTGTCAGACATGGTGTATATTTATGGTTTTTATTTCTCGTCTTCACCCTCGTCTTCACAGAATTTTTTGTGAAACTCAAGTGCCTGCTGTCTCATCTTTTCATCGTGTGCAGCAAGTTTCCTTTGTTTTCGCTCCTCCCTATACTTAGCTAATGCCCTTTCTTTTTGCTCCTCCAGATACTTAGCAAGTTTCCTTTCTCTTAGCTCCTCCACACGCTCAGCAACTTTCCTTTCTCTTTGCTCTTCCACACGCTCAGAAAGTCCCTTATGTCTTTGCTCTTCCTCTTCATTGCGTTTCTTACATGCATTGTTGATTATGGTGCTGAAGAGGGCGTAGGTATTGCAAGCCCAAAGATAACTGGCGATAGCCCAGACAATAAAGTCCACAAAGTCGTTAGTCCGCATGGTATATATATATATTTTTTTTTACTCCATTTCTCGAATTCTTCGTCTCGGTGGTGGGGGAGCTTGAACTTCATTCACCACTACAGGGGCTGGGGTCGGGGCTTTGCGTCTAAGTGTATTCATAATGGCCTCGCGTTGGTAATATAGGCCCCAAGCGGATATAATTACCCCGGCAACACCAAGAATGAGAAGCAATGTGTTGCTGCTAGCTTCTTCATTTGTCGAGTTTTGGGGCGCCGAGTTTTGGGCAGGCTCATTTGTTGCTTTAGCAGCTTGTGCTTGTTTTTTTGCCTCTTTTGCCAGGCGGTTGCGTTCAGCAAGCATTTTGCCAGACTTAACACGACCCGGGTTTTTGGCTGGAGCAGTCTTTGGGGTATCAGAGGTAACGTGTGTGTTGGTTGTGGGTGCTGCTGGCGCGGCTGTTTCTTCAGGCACCGTTTCGAGTGGTTGAGCCATCATGTGTATATATGTAAATTTTTATTTCAAACCTTCGTGGTTTCTGTCAGGTTTCTGCCAGGTTCCTGCCAGTTTCCTACAAGATTCCTGTCAGGTTCCTGTCAGGTTCCTGCCAGGTTCCTGTCAGATTATGTGTCAAAAACTTCATCAAAACATGTGTCAACTTCATCAAAACCCTCGAGTGGATAACCTTCCCCATCTCTGCTTGGGTGTACAGGTGGAGCAGGTTGATGGGGTAACTCTTCTGGCTCCTTTTTGAAGTCGATGTGTTTTGTAGTGATCAAAACAGCATTGGCCAAGGCCAAGAAGCGCCCACAACGCAGTGCAAGGTTTCCAGCAAGAGATGAAAGTTCCTGGTTAATCATGTAGTCATTTTTGAGTTCTTTCTGCAGGGCCTCCACATCGTCAATCTTAACAACCATGCCGGCGCCTTTGGTTGCGAACATTATAACGCTGTCAATCAGAGACTCGGTCGTCTTGTTACCGACATAGGCTTCATACCTTTTGTAGTACTTTTCAACCTCTTTATCCGTCAGGCGTTTCACCTGCTCGTGTGTGAGCTGGGCACCGATGGCCTCTTTTGATTTGCCGGTTGAAACAAGGACTGCCAGTTTCTCGCGTTGAGCCGGAGTGTCTGGACCTGTTAAGACTTCAGGAATCGCTGATGGTAAGGAGCTATCAGGGGTTGCCTCTAGCAGCTGCATGATTTCATTATCAAATGCGGCGTCTTCTGGGAAGTTTGTTGCCATTGTGTATGCGTGTATATATGTGTTTTTTTATTTTTCAATTATTCTCTTGATGTCAGGCAAAAGACTTTCAACCTCACGTATAAGCCCCGTCATGGTGGCTGGGCACACAGTGACTTTCAAAGGATATCGGTTAAGAAGCATGAGGCGCAGATCGTCCTCGCCAGCGGTTTTGATTATCTGTATTTGCATCTCCTCCGCACGACTCTGTAATTCACCCAGAAGCTGTGAAAAGACCGTGAGCTTGTGGATACTGGTTGAGGTGTTCATGGTTCAGCGTATATATATGTTATGTATTTATTTTTTTCACTTCAACCCCATATGGGTGTCGCAGAGAGAAGACTAGGTGAGAAAACTTGTGCCCCTTTAATTTTGCAATCAACTCTTTGTACTCCTCGTGTGAGAGCTCACCAGCATAGTCGTCGAAGATGGCCTTCGTTGTTTTGCTTGATGGGGTGTAAAAAAGCACAATCGCTGCAACGTTTTCCCTAAAGGGTTTCGCAATGCTGGTTAACTGTTGGGTTAGCACCCACACTGACAAGCCGCTGTGGCGAGCACTGAACCCTAGTTTCACAAGTTGACTCGTGCGTCCTTTCACATCCTTCGAAGCAGCACAGTCATCGAGCACAAAGAGTGTGTTTGTCCCGTCGAAGAAATAACTGGCTAAAGTTAACCATACTTCAATCTCATGCTGCTGACAGTCTATCACAAAAATGCGTGGCTCCTTGTCCACGAAACCGTCGTAGGTCTTGTTGTGGACAAATGTTGGGCAGAAGAGAACAATATAGTCAAACTTGCCCCTGAAGGGGCCACGCAGCTGATTCAGAATATATTGTGTTTTGCCAGAATTAGTCGGGCCGATAATTAGTGCATTGAATGGCAGCTTTCGTGGGTCCATTCTCTATATTTTTATGTGTGTATATATATTGTGTTTAGTACTGAACCGCCTGCAGCTGCTTGTCCATGATGTTCATCTGTGAGTCGCTGATCGTGTAGATGTGGCAGTGCACGTTTCCCGAGCCGGAGGTTGTCCTTTCAATCTCAAGATGTACGCCGTCCTTTGTGTTGACGAGGCGTTGACCGTTGCCATGTAGGGTTGTATCAGCCATTGATCTAAGGTCGATAAGGAGGCCGAACTTGTTGCCCGTGAGATATTTAGTCAGATTCATGTTGGGCCTGCCATCGCCCTTAGCTTTTACGTTAAAAAGGCGACTGACTTCCCTCCACATGTCGGTCCCGTTGATGCCTTCGTTGTAAATCCTGTTGGGGGAGCCGTTTATGGTGACATTAACTTTGGTTATGTCTGGGTTGAAGTATTTTTCTGAGTCCCTGGCTCCTGCCGTGTAGGGTTCGATGAATAGCAGAAGGATGGCTTTCAGTGACCTGCGCTGCGGGTTCACCCTGAGATTCAGCCGTGCGTCTGAACCCTTCGAGAAGGGGACCACTTCCTCTCGCATGATATGGTCGTAGGCAAACTCCTTTCCGCTAGAGTATACACTTGTTGCCTCGTCAGCCAGCTGCTTACTTCGGATTGTCTCGTACTCAAGCTGGATATTTGTCAACTTGTAGACAAGCTTGCTTGTATCCGAACCCCTGACAACTTGAGAAGCCTGGGCGAGCGTTATCTCGAATGTCAAATCGTTGTAGAGTGCTTGTGGGTACATGACACCATGGTCTGTTATAATCTGGTGGTCAAGATTGATGCGGTATTTGTTTTTGTAAATGGTCTCCAGCTTGTTTTCCGCATCCACGCCAGAGGTCTTCTTGTCGCCGGCACTAGAGCGAATCTTGCTCAAGTCTACACTCTGGATGCCCTCGGGGAGCATGTTATCTCTCTTATCAACAGAGAGGAAAAGGTCCTCAAAGATTTTGTAAATATCGTACCCAACGGTGTCCTGGACAGTGGTTGCGGCAAACTTCACAACAAGCCTGTCAACTAGTGCTCTGGAGACATTTTGTACAAGATAGTTGTTTGCGTGGCCGCCAGCAAGGTCGATGTTAAATATCAAGGCAAGCGAGCCCGACACGATAACCTCATGTTCGTTGAGCTTGGGCACAGTAACGTACAGGGTCTCGCCGGGATTGGCTGAAGTGCGTTCAAAAGTGATGCGCTTTACGGTGCGTTCTGCTTTCATAGCACCAAGAATCTTCTCTGCGTTCGTTGGGAGGAGGTTTGGTTGCACGGCCATAGCCAGAGTATATATATAAATTTATATTTATATACTCTGACCATGGCAGAAGGTGGATATGATATACCTGGCGAGAACGAAAATACCGGGCTTGACTGGGATATAGACCACGATGGTGACGACGACGAAGAAGAAGTTAACAGAACAACCCCCTTTCAACCGGGAGCTGCATCCACCCCATATCCTGGCGGTGAAGAGCAGATTGAAATGCATACACTGCCTCGCGAACAGAGCGGCTTAGATGATGAAGGCATCCCTCTGCTTGAAGGCGACTTCTTAGATGCAACGGAAAAAGCATCTAGAATCGATCAAGCTATGGACTGGCTTAAAAGGCTCTTTCCGAGAGTAGATCCCAGCCGAATAGACCCTATTGGTTTCGGTAAAAAAACAGAAAATATAGGCAGAATTGTTACCTTTGGACCAAGGGGTGGCGAGAAGCCCATTTTCAAACAAGATGGTTCAGGGCTTCTTAAATCATTTACAGACAAATTCAAAGGGGCTCTTGGCCCAAGCGCTGAAGAGATCGTATCTGAAGACAATACAACTATAAGAGAAGAAAGACAAAGGTTGAAGGAGGCAGAGAAACAACTAAAGGAGGCGGAAAGGGTTTCTGTAGCCCGTCAACAAGCAGCAAGTGAGGTTCAAAACCTCAGGGGAAGACTCGAAGAAACACAAGCTAGGCGTGAAGCTTTGGAACAGGATGGTGGTTCAAGACTTGAGAATGAAACCGAGATAAATAGACTGAAACAACTAGAAAAAAATCTTCAACGAGATCTTGAAAACGAGAAAAAAGAATTAGGGACCCTGCAAAAAATACAAAAACAACGAGACCAAGAGCAGGCAAAGGCGGACAAAATCAGAACACGCCTTTCTGCGAAAACAAGAGAAAGAAATGCTGTCGAAGCAGGGCTGAACTCCACCAAGCCGCTGGATGAGTTAAACGAACAAGTGGCCGAGCTTGAACGACAAAACGAGGAAGACCGACGCGTGATAGAGGATGAGAATACTTCTCCCTCTGACAAAGAAGCTGCAGAAGCCCGAGTTGCTGAGCGAGAAGAAGAACAGGCAAGACTAAGAACACAAGTTCAGGAAAGAGAAGAAGCCTTGCCTTTGAGAGAAAGGGTCAAAAATATCTTCAAGAAATATGGCTGGACCCTTCAAGCAGTTGTTCTGGCTGCAGGTCTAGTCATAGGAGCTGTGACGATTGCCGCAATGAATGGCTTAAAGGCCGGAACCAAGGCTATTGGCAATGGGCTCAAAACCCTAGGAAATAAGGTTGCCTCCATTCTGCCAGGCTTGATCGGCTCGATCGTGAGCTTTATCTTCAAAACAGCCGGCCAGGTTATATCCTTCCTTGGCGAGCACGCCTGGCTGCTGATCCTTGCCGTTGTGGGCTTCATGATTGAAAGGATCACCAAGCGCAGGAGATAATTATCTCATCCAGACAAACAAGCCTGCCAAAGCAAGCGCACCCACGCCAATGAGCGCCTTGTTTACATGATGCGGCTCGATCTTAGTCTCTTGCGTTGTGACTGGTTTTGGTGTTGGTGTGGAGGCTAGTTGTGGTGTGGGTACGGGGGCTGGTTTTGGGTCTTTTGGAGCTATGCCCTGTGCCTGTGTGGCCTGTTTGTGAATCGGGTTCGATGGGTGACTGTTTGGTGGATTAATCTTTGTCGGCCCTCCGTCCATTGGGCGAAGGGAGGCTTTTTTTGTGGCAAGATTGACATCATTGTTAACACCAAGCTTCATCCCTTGCGTTGCCTGCATAAGATTGTTATTGTACCCCACCACGCTCTCTGTGTTGATAACCATGCGTGACGGCATCAGCCAGCTCCCTGGGGCAACTACAAAGTTTAGCCACACTTTCGTTGCTTGGATGGCCTGCTGATAATGCTGTACGCTCTTAGATATGTCGTTCAGTCTTATAGCGTCCTCTAAGAGTGTGAGGAATACTCTCTGCGTTTCGAATGCTCGGCCTCCATTCCCAAGAATGCTGCTGCGAGTGTTTGCTTGTGCACCCAGAATGCAGTACACAAAGGCCTCGATTGACTGATTCATACGCGCGAGCCCTGGCTGTGTTAGCCCTTGTGCATAATTCGGCACAAAGTGCTCGAACTGACTAACAGCGCCCTGGTCATTACGAACGAAGTATATGCCGTTTGCTCGATAGTTTGGGTCTTTTCTGTCTGTGACACGCTCGTCATCAAACAGGGCTAGATCGGGATCAGGATAGTCGTAATCAGTAGAACTGGGCCCATCATATGCAACCCAAATGTACACATTGCCAAGCCCGTGATTTTTGCCGTATGTGAAACGAAAGTCAGAACTGGGGTCTACACCGAACTCTTGGCAAATCCTCTTGTACGCGTCGATGTTGAACTTGTTGTCTTTCTGGTTGAATGTGGGGTCGTCTGGCAAAGCACTCACACTCTGTTCCCCACCCAGCTTGTAGAGTATTCGTCTTGTTGTGAAATAGACGTGAAACCTGTAAAATGATCGGAGCTGCGGGGTTAGGGAGAGAGTCGAGTTCTTATCAAACAGAAGGTCGCGCGAGATCCCGCAGCCGGTTGTTGCACACCACAGAGCAAAGTTTAGTTGTTGTGGCCAGAAACTCATATGCGGGCTGCCGAGCCACTTTCTCCCATATTTCGCGGTTGTGAACGAAATTTGTGTGTCTCTGAAAATGTTTCTGTATTTCGTTGTGAAATAATCAGTTGGCGTGACATAGATCTTTTGCGCTTCGTCGTTCAAGACAGAACCAATCATCATGTCTTTATCGATTGAGGTGGTGAATTCAACAGCCGGGATTGGTTTTTGTGTGTTTCGGTTTAACGTTAACTGATAGGGGAAACCGCCAATATACTCTAAACCAAGCGCGTCTTTCAGGGCTTGTGTCCAATTCTTGTGCGGTATGTCTGAGGGCATAGCCCAGGAGCCATGCCCCTCTGAGAAAAGAACTACTGCTGTGGCTTTGTGCTTTTCGTCGAAAGAAACTTCTGTTGTAAATCTTGACATATCAGCGTGCGGGAAACGCCTTTTGAAGTCTGAAATAGCCTTAGCCTTGGCGGCTGTAGAGAGTTTTTCAGCCTCCGGAGAACTAAGCCAAGCAAGTTGCGGATTTACTGTGGGTGGTGTTGGCTGTTTTTTGCTAATATACCTGCTCTGTTGGGGATAGAGGGGATTTTGGGGACGAGGAAAAAACGGGGGTGGGGGTCCGTAATCGTGACCGCCAATGTCTAGACCGAGATTTGAACCAGGATTAAAACCACCAGGGCGTCTGCCAAACATGATTGAATATATATATTTTAAATTTAAATATATATATTTATATACACAATGGTTGTGTTAACAATCGTCGCACCTTCGAACCCTCACACCATCTACTTCGACCACCCGCTTCAGAAACCGAGTTACATAAGACTTGTTTCTTGTTCATTTTACAACTCGTGGCATAATTTGAAAGAAAATGCAACTATTTCAACAACAATAGATAGCTCCAATGGATCAACTCCAAACGTGACATTACTTCAAGGGCATTACACCATTGATAGTCTAGCGAAACAATTTAACGACTTATCCACCCAACATAGAATAAAATTACAATTATCAACTACTATAAATACACCAGTCGGCGCGATGGTCATTCACAATGGAAGTAATGTAAAGTTTAGTGACAATCTGGCAAATTTACTTGGCATAAGAGCTGTATTGTTTCTAGTAACATACGTCAAAGGATTAACATCACCAAGCACTTACTTTATCCACTGCGATCTGGTTGATAAAGAACAGAACCTGTTCAACGGTAAGCCTTCGACTGTCTTGGCTAAATTTGATCTTCGAGGTGTGCCATATGAGAAAGTTTTCTATGAATCAACACAGCAGAACATGCGTGACGTCTCGTCTGGTGATTATGTAAACAGCATAACACTGTCTGTAAGGGATGAACACAATGCCCTTTTTGACTTCAATAACATGCCCCTTGAATTTGAATTTGAGATCAATTAAAAAATATATTATATATATATACCCCCTGATGATGAGCTCGACTAACGTGTTGCCATCAGCTCCTGAATACAGCGAAACTACATCGCTTTACCCAGACTTATCCAACGGTGAAGACTTCAGACTCAAGAAAATTTCTGATTTGCAAAAGGAGCTTGAGTCGGAGGCGAATCATTACAGACAAGTTGCTAAGAAATACAAGAGAACACACACCATTGTTCACGGAACCGCAGTAAGTTTTGGTTTCATTTCTACAGCTTTGTCTTCAGCCACAATCGTCACAGCCCTGACAGGAGCCGGGCTCATAGCCAGCCCTGTCATTGCCGGCGTGGCAGCTTTGACAGGTTTTTCAGCGGCCGGCATCACTTTGTTTAGCAGGCGGCTTGATAGAAAAATTACTAAACACGAAAAAATATACACACTCGCCCTTGCTAAACGAAACTCTGTCTTTCAGCTGGTTTCAAAAGCTCTAACTGACAAGCGTATCAGCGATTCAGAATTCAAAATAATCCTCCGTGAAGTTGAGAGCTATTATGAACTTAAGAACGAAATACGCTCTGGTGAAGCAAAACCCTCACAAAACAAACAAACTCAAACTCAAACGCCAGATCTTGACAAGATCAGAAAAGAAATCCGCAAGGAAGAACAAGAAAAGATTCAAAAAAAACTCAATCGTCTTACCGCTGTGTCCAAGTCAGATTTGAAAGACTAAATTCGGGTTTCTCGCTTTATCTAACAAAAGAACGCAATTGCGTGACAAAGCGTGACACATGACGTGACATTGTGCGTGACTGTCACGCGTGACATTGCGTGACACATAACAAAAAGGGACAAAACCCTCGTCAGGGGGTGCTCTGGTGGCTGTTTCGTTTTGCCTAGCCTAGGCTAGGACTTAACTCCGGACAAGGGAGTTGTCTCTTCCCATTTAGCCTCTGGGAGCGAGGTTGAGTTCTCCTAGGAGATCTCTGTTCGAGCACCCCCCTGTATCAGTTGGGCCGGGGCTGGTTCACCAGGGGGTCACTAACTGACGCAGCAACCCCACTACCCCTGGTCTGACATCGCATTAGCCGTAAGCAGGATTCAGTGGGGGCCAGCCACACCTCCCTGAGCTATACCGAATTACAGACTTACTATAATATATGGTGCGAACAGGTCTTTTATATTCGACCGTGTTGCCGTGCTTTCACATGTGGTAACTCATAAAGAACTACGCATGCGCAAATATAACCGAAAAGTTGTATTTTTCTAAATATAGGCTTTACATAATAAATACCGGAAGTCACGATCGCCAAATTGAAAAAATAATTGTATTGTATTGTATAAGCATGACTGACTTCACCGCACGGCTCAGTGAACTTGACAAACAACACAATTTTGCCATCCTTCGCTCGCTATATGGTGGTGATTATAGGAAAGAAATACACCGCTTAGGTCTGCCGGAAAAACTTTGCCATATCTACGAAGATATGGGGTTGGCAGAGATGGGGAAACAATATCTACAAGAACATTATAACGCCTTGCAGCGTGAACGTTGGGCCCGAAGATTGTACAAGAGGGCTTGTTATGATTGTGGTGGCTCATTTTTGCAATCAAGCGATTCTTGTGAACTTTATTGCAAAAAATGCGGTCGTGTGGAAGTGCTAGAGGATTATGCTCCGGCATATACGGATCAAAACATTTTGTACAAACCAAGACAAAGGCAGTCGGCACGGTGTTATGCGTTTGGGTACGCTTTAACACGAATTAACAAAAGGATTGGATTGTCTATCGACCAAATAAATGAGGTGAAACGTATTTTCAAACATATACAAGCTCGGCTTCCGAGAATTTCTTATACGTTTGTGATCTACAAAATCCTGGACATTACAATGCCGCTTGAAGACCCACAACGAGCGATTGTAAATTGCCTTAGACAACAGATGTCGAACAATATGATAATTAAAAACGACCGTTTGTGGAGCAACGCTTTCAAAGATCTGGAGTAAGCGCCTCCGCTTTCTCAATAAGAAAGGCTTCTAACATAGCACTGTCATCGCCGATGTTGTCTTCAAAAGTTTCACCAGGTATGGTTTTCTCAAGGTGTTTTTGATTTGATAAATTTTCATGTATTTTTCTGCGAAGCCTTGCCAAGTTCTCGTGAAATCGTTCGACCTTCGGTTGAATACTGTTCAAAAATCCCTCATGCTTGACAATTTCAAGCTCTGTGACTTTCAACAATTTCCATGAAAAGAAAGCAACCGGCTTCGGCCCCTCATCTGGAGCAAGGAAAGCCTTTTTCATTCTGAAGTAACGCAAATACTCTTCATCTATGTATTCTTTGTTGAACGACATTCTGACCGGGCCGTAAGAACACCATAGGTCTTTCTCGGCTATTGAAGTCATTATTTGCTCAAATGTCTGAGTTTGTTTAAGAGAACCAATATCAATCATTTTAGTTTGCTTGCGTGTAAACTTTTGTTTTGAAAACAGATAACATATGCCCCAGGCAAGCGCTGTGTGATCTTTTGTCTGGTAAATATTTCCGCCGTTTAAAAGATTATTATGATTCGAACTTGGCTCTATCTGGTTTATAGAACACATTCTGAAGTAAGAATCAATGAAAAGGGCTTTATTAACCATAGATCCGCTAAAATAAAGGCCCGTTTGTATCTGGGGTGTATAATAACTAGGAACTCGAGTCATAGCTATTTTCCGCTTGAAAGGACATTTGAACTCCAAAAGAATTACATTGTTTTCTTTGTCTACATAATAGCCGTCAGGGCTACATATAATCTTTCTATATAATGAGTGATCTGTTGCCAGATTGAGGGATATAGAATGGGAAAAAATTCTAGCAGAGTGCTTCTGTTCAAAGCATTTGCGAGCGATCGGTTCGAACAGATTGCCCCAGGTACAGGCCGTATTGCTGTGCATGTCGGCTGGCTGTAATTTCTTTAAAAGCAAGCTCTGTGGTGTTTCAAACGGCGAAACTCCGATCAAGGCTGCAATTTCGGAGGCCCCAAGAGTATTTTGTCGATAACTCACCCAGTCGGCGCTCTTTTGTTTCAGACCAGTGTTCCTCGATTTGAGAAAGTTCAAGAACACTTGTGTTGTCGTCATCATTGATATACGAAGGAAAGTGTTTTTTTCAATTGGTGATAACACCGAGTTATGTCTACCTTGCCGTTGCGGGCTCGGGCAAAAATGCATTTACCCCGGATCAAAATTACACTCTACTTAATCAGTAATCAATGCACGAAGTCGGACAGCCATTTTTTATATGATTGTAAACCGTTGTCTTAGACAATCTTCGATTGCAGCCGGGACAAAGCTCTTTCGGCCGTGGTTCTGTTCGCAGCTTCTTACAAGCATATTTTTGATGCTCAACAAGCGAATGACCTTGTGTAAAGTTCAAGCCGCAATGTCTACAAGGGTTGTATTCGAACGTCCCTTTGTTCTTTGCATACAAGTCATCACCTTCTTTCAACTCAATTCCCCGCATTTTCAAAAATTCAACAGCAGTCATTGCTTTACTGTGTGCCATTGCGCATATACAAAGGTTTTACCTTTCTTCAATTGGTTATAGCTAGCTTGCCGTTGTGGAGGGGAGGGGGTATCAGAGTAGTGGGTGGGGAGGGACGTCAAATGCGGTTTTCAGAGCCCTAAATAAGCCGCCAAACGCCCGAGTTACCGGGCCCCCAGGTCGAATGCAATGAGGCCTGGGGGCCCGGTAACTCGGGCGTTTGGCGGCTTATTTAGGGCTCTGAAAAACCGCATTTGACTCCCTCCCCACCCACTACTTGTTTGCATTTTTCAAGTTGCCGCAGCAGAATGTTACGATATAGGCATTTGGTGCAACTTGGGTTGCAGTTCTGTTGCAAGACAAATTGCATGAAACATTTGTCCATTTTGAAGCTGCTTTAAGACTACCATGGTCATTTTGCACTGTGAAAATAGAAATTCCCCCAAATCTTACAATATTTATAGGTAATGTTTTCAATTCCTTTGTAGATCATGCTCCAATTTCCTTTGTCCTTTGAATTCAATGATCACTTCCTGTGTACCATTGCTTACCATCATGTGTCAATGAGATTCCGCACCTTTCTTTTGGATTCTGAGCATGAACGATCTGAATGTGGCTGGATGACCGAGGAAGATGCTAAGCCAAGAGGCAAATCTTTGTGGGATTACATGGATCTCCAGAAGAGCAAATCATCTCTGTATAACAATTTTCTCTATTCACCTGATCAGCACAAGGTATGAAATTTTAGAGACTGGAGGCTTAGGCCCAGTCATTAAAACAAGTGGATAGCGTTATCCACTGGATAAATCACTACACAGTGGTTAGAGTGTTTTTCAATAGACCATTTTACAGTTGTCTTCTTAGTGTCCTGGCCTTTGAGTGGAAGCGAGGTTGAAGTTGACCTTGTTATGATACAGACCTTGGAGCTTTTCAGTGATATATTCTCACCGGGGCTACCAACTAACAATGCCTCAGGATGTAATATTAAGATACGGGATAGGCCAGCCCGAGGCGGTAGTGAGTAGGTAGCTCCCTGGAGCGTGCGCTATCATCGCTGCGGGGAGGAGGGAGGGGCGTACTTAACTAATCCTCCCCGAGCGCCATGAAAGGACTTTTGAGGTTATGAAGGACTGACCGCACCAGAATAAGATTATATAGCCAACAACGTGCCGGAGGTTGCGCAACCCATTCCCACGCTACTATTCTTGGGGTTTAAAGTTACGTAATATGTTGAACTTGGCCATTGTTTGAAGGAATCCCCGGTGAGAATAGTAACCGCGCTGTAAGCCACATTTGAGTACTAACGGCTACCACCGCTACAGGGGCACAGGAAGTAAAGAGAACTGTAACTGTAACTGTAACTGTAAGGCAACAGCCCTAGTTAGGATAACGTTGTAGAATCATTTTCCAACCCCTGGACGTCGCAAGTCTGACTGTGAATGTCTGACTACCTCCAAAAACAAAAGAAAACAACAAAAAGGTTTTGGTTTCCAAAAAGTACCGTGTTAGCCAAGACCGTAACCAATAACATGGAAACTTGATGTAATGGGGCACCGGGGCCGCCGCGCTTTGGGGTAACCCTACATAATACCAGCAAGCAGACAAAACGTAGGCGCACAGCCTAATTCCGAGCATTGAGGAAAAAACATAAAAAGAAACACCGCTAAGAGATGGGTATAACCCCAAAGCGAAGCAACCCCGAAATACCCCGTCCAGGGACAGAGCAATGAAGGATATTAGACAATCCCTTCGAGGAAGCTTCGCAAAAAAGGTCACCCACGAAAAAAAAAAAAAACAGAATACAAACTATAGACGGACACTAAAAGATAACACAGCGTTAGAAAACAGACTAGAATTGAAGTCCACTAAGGTAGGTCTGGAAGAGCTCCCCAGGCAAACGCGTTGCTGGCGGGAAATTACATATAGCAGCGCAAAACACAACTCCAATTAACAGCTAAAACAAAGCAGCCGTGAAAAATTGCGAAAGGCCGCGCAAATAAAAAATACCTTGCCAAATTATGTAGTGAAAGGGTCCATTCACAACGCAAACATATGTGCTAGCGACAAATTCCATGACCAGCGCAAACAAATCCGTTAGTGAAAATATCCCTTTAACAGCGTAAACACACTAGTTCGCGAGGGCTCCATAGACCCGCGAGACAAATTTGCTAATGAAAAAATCCGTTAAACAGCGGAAACATAGCTCGTGGACAATCCAATTAGCAAGGAAAGCATATATGTTCGTGGAAATTCGCTTGACCAGCGCAAATAAATTTGTCTAGTGAAAAAGTCCGTAAAACGGCGCAGAAACATATTCGTCAAGGGAAAACTTGATACAACTGCGTAAACACATTCGTTTGTGAGAAGAGGTCCATTTACCAGCGCAAACAATGTTGCCAGAGAAAAAAGTCCACATAACAGCGTAAACAAGAGAAACACATACGCTCGAGAACTCCATACGACAGCGGAAACACATACGCTTGTAAAAATTTCCGTTAAACAGCGCGAACACATTCGCTCATGAAAAGTACAATATAACAGCGCGAGCGTATTCGCTAGTGCAAATTCCGTTAACCATCGTAAGCATATTAGCTCATGAAAGACCATCTAACAGCGCAAACATATTCGCTCGTGAAAATTCCATTAAACAGTGTAAACGGACTCGCCGGCCCGTGAAAAAATCCATCTAACAACGCAAACATATTCGCTCGTGAAAGTTCCATACATACATACATATAACATATAACAGCGCAAGCATATTCGCTCCGGAAGGTTCGGTATAACAGCGTAAACATATTCGCTCGTGAAAGTACCATTAAGCATTGTAAACATATTCGCTCGTGATAATTCCATCTAACAGCGCAAACATTCGCACGTGAAAGTTCCATATAACAGCATAAACATACTCGCTCGTGGAAGTTCCGTATACCAGCGTAAACATATTCGCTCGTGAAAATCCCATTAAACTGTGCAAACATATTCGCTCGAAAAATTTTATGATGAAAAGTACCATATAACAGCGAAAAACATATTCGCTCGTGAAAGTTTTATATAACAGCGTAAACATATTCGCTCGTGAAAATTCCATCCAACAGCGAATCATATTCGCTCGTGAAAGTTCCATATAACAGCGTAAACATATTCGCTCGTGGAAATCATCTAGCAGCGTAAACGTATTCGCTCGTGAAAATTCCATTCAACAGCGTAAACATATTCGCTCGTGAAAATTCCATCTAACAGCGTAAACATATTCGCTCGTGAAAATTATTTAGCAGCGAAAACGTATTCGCTCGTGAAAATTCCATCCAACAGCGAAACATATTCGCTCGTGAAAGTTCCATATAACAGCGTAAACTTATTCGCTCGTGGAAATTATTTAGCAGCGTAAACGTATTCGCTCGTGAAAATTCCATCCAACAGCGAAACATATTCGCTCGTGGAAATTATTTAGCAGCGTAAACGTATTCGCTCGTGAAAATTCCATCCAACAGCGAAACATATTCGCTCGTGAAAATTCCATCTAACAGCGTAAACATATTCGCTCGCGAAAATTCCATCTAACAGCGTAAACATATTCGCTCGTGAAAATTATTTAGCAGCGTAAACGTATTCGCTCGTGAAAATTCCATCCAACAGCGAAACATATTCGCTCGTGAAAGTTCCATATAACAGCGTAAACATATTCGCTCGTGGAAATTATCTAGCAGCGTAAACGCATTCGCTCGTGAAAATTCCATCCAACAGCGAAACATATTCGCTCGTGAAAATTCCATCTAACAGCGTAAACATATTCGCTCGTGAAAATTCCATCTAACAGCGTAAACATATTTGCTCGTGAAAATTATTTAGCAGCGTAAAACGTATTCGCTCGTGAAAATTCCATCCAACAGCGAAACATATTCGCTCGTGAAAGTTCCAAATAACAGAGTAAACATATTCGCTCGTGGAAATTTTGTATAACAGCGTAAACATATTCGCTAGTGGAAGTTCCGTAAACAGCGGAAACATATTCGCTCGTGAAAGTTCCATATAACAGTGTAAACTTATTCGCTCGTGGAAATTATTTAGCAGCGTAAACGTATTCGCTCGTGAAAATTCCATCCAACAGCGAAACATATTCGCTCGTGGAAATTATTTAGCAGCGTAAACGTATTCGCTCGTGAAAATTCCATCCAACAGCGAAACATATTCGCTCGTGAAAATTCCATCTAACAGCGTAAACATATTCGCTCGCGAAAATTCCATCTAACAGCGTAAACATATTCGCTCGTGAAAATTATTTAGCAGCGTAAACGTATTCGCTCGTGAAAATTCCATCCAACAGCGAAACATATTCGCTCGTGAAAGTTCCATATAACAGCGTAAACATATTCGCTCGTGGAAATTATCTAGCAGCGTAAACGCATTCGCTCGTGAAAATTCCATCCAACAGCGAAACATATTCGCTCGTGAAAATTCCATCTAACAGCGTAAACATATTCGCTCGTGAAAATTCCATCTAACAGCGTAAACATATTTGCTCGTGAAAATTATTTAGCAGCGTAAAACGTATTCGCTCGTGAAAATTCCATCCAACAGCGAAACATATTCGCTCGTGAAAGTTCCAAATAACAGAGTAAACATATTCGCTCGTGGAAATTTTGTATAACAGCGTAAACATATTCGCTAGTGGAAGTTCCGTAAACAGCGGAAACATATTCGCTCGTGAAAGTTCCATATAACAGTGTAAACATATTCGCTTGCGAAAGTTCTAATAAACAACGTAAGCAAATTCGCTCGTGAAAATTCCATCCAACAACCCAAAAATAACCCGGTTAAAATAACTCGGAAAAAAAGTGAAATAACCGAGTTAATTTTATGAGCGGCCGCACTTAAGAAGGTTGAACTTAAAACGTGAGAGATAATGTTATAATTTGCTAGCGAGAGCTACACAAAACAATACGAATAATGAGCGAAAACAATACCTCTGCACGTGCATTTTTATATTGTTATTGCTAGTAAAAATTCCATAACAGCGCAAACACATTCGCTCAGTGAAACAATTTCATTACACAGCGTGAACATATGAGCTAATGAAAAAATAAAAAATTGTACGAAACAAGGCCAAAAGTAAGAAGCTACAGGAATGCGAGCGAAAAACTCCAAGCTAGTAACAAACTTAAAAGGCTTGCGAACCACAATTCCCGACCTAACATAGAGAAAAGCGAACGGCACACTTACCGGGAATAACTGGGACATGTGCTATGGTGAAAACAAAACAAAAACCGTGGCGCAGCGATGATACAGGACTGAGGGCTTGAACGTACTTAACTAATCCTCCCCGAGCGCCATGAAAGGACTTTTGAGGTTATGAAGGACTGACCGCACCAGAATAAGATTATATAGCCAACAACGTGCCGGAGGTTGCGCAACCCATTCCCACGCTACTATTCTTGGGGTTTAAAGTTACGTAATATGTTGAACTTGGCCATTGTTTGAAGGAATCCCCGGTGAGAATAGATGTAAATTTACCTAGTTAGCATGAGAACAGCATTATTAACATATGAAAGGCAGAAAGGTTTGTATCAAAGCAAGGTCACCTCCAGCCTCACTTCCACTCAAAGGTAAGGCCACTAAGTACACAACTGTAAAATGGACTATTGAGTGTTGAAAGTAATTTCACAATTGCTTTGGTTTTGCGTTGTTACGCTTTGTGATTGGCTAAAAATGCCACACCACTTTCTCGACCAGTCAGAAGTAAAACCAGGACCAAGGCGCCAGCTACATGTACATGTGCTTTGAGTTCTGATTGGTTCATTGGATTGTCTGCATCCGTTGTGATTGGCCAGAGTAATAATTATTTTGGTTGGTTTTGGTTTTACGACAGTCATTATCATATATGAACTGCGGAAATGAAATCAAATGAAGAATGATCCTCGCAGTTGTGAACGCAATTTAAGCAATTGCGAAAAGAAGCCTGAAAAACCAACTGATCTACCAACTGAGCTATGAAGCCACTGACTTTGGGAGCAGGTCAATTGTAGGTTCATATGTTCCCGTGAAAGGAGTGAATGTGAAATGATATATATGAAATAAATCCAAACGCTCCCAATGTCAGTGGCTTCATAGTTCAGTTGGTAGGGCATCGCACCGGTATCGCAAGGTCACAGGTTCGAACCCCGTTGAAGTCCTGAATTTTTTTCAGGCTTATTTTTGCAATTGCTTAAATTGCATTCACAACTGCGAGGATCATTCTTCATTTGATTTCATTTCCGCAGTTCATATATGATTTATTTCATATATATCATTTCACATTCACTCCTTTCACGGGAACATATGAACCTACAATTGACCTGCTCCCAACGTCAGTGGCTTCATAGCTCAGTTGGTAGAGCATCGCACCGGTATCGCAAGGTCACGGGTTCGAACCCCGTTGAAGTCCTGAATTTTTTTCAGGCTTCTTTTCGCAATTGCTTAAATTGCGTTCACAACTGCGAGGATCATTCTTCATTTGAAGTCATTATCAAGCATATAGAGATCTGTCCAATAGATAGGACTATCCACTTTTTGAGTGACCAAGGACTGATGTTTTTGTTGTTGTAGGTTTTGCGTCCATTCTGCAAAGTACCTAATTTAAAGGTGTGGAAGTACTATACAACAGAGAATCTGTCAACAGGTCCCACATATGACCTGGAGCTGATTAATGATGTGACAACTACTATTGAAAATGAACATCAAAGTGGTGATGGAAAACAGGTAAATTAAAAATGATGATTAAATCAATTTATTTAGATGTCAATGTATTTAGCATGAAAGTGCTAATTGGGGACACCACTGTGAATAGAAGAAATTAAGTAACATAACCCAAAAAGATTTAATCTGAACTGGTGGGACGGTGACCAGTTGGGTATCAACATAGCATGGCCTAGGATTTCAACACTGGGATACCATGTTGCTAATCCATCTAGTAGTCAGAGGGGAGGATTTGAACACAGGGATACCATGTTGCTAACCATTTAGTGGTCAAAGGGGAGGATTTGAACTCAGAGGTACTCTGTTGCTAATCCATCTAGTGGTCAGAGGAGAGGAATGTCCTGTCCACTAGGCCACATTGCCTTGTACATTGACTAAATAATTACCGATCCATAAGTTATAAAGAAGGCCACAGACCAAGGACTAATTAAAATTGCTTTTGTTTTTATTTGAAGGAGACCTATGGAAGCTGCATGTCTGGTGTCTATGGCGATGTAACACAGTTTGCAAATGATGAGTGCTCATGGCTTCTTCAAGAACTCTACAGACTAGAGGAGGAAGCAGATCAGAAACCCAAGAAATGGGAACATCACTGGCATAACCTGTCATACCCGTCGACAAAGAAATTGGTGAGCTCTTTAGGCAAAAAAAGTTCATACATAATTTTAAAATTATGGTCAAAAAATCTGCTTGGTAGCTTTCTTTTGAAAGAAAGAGCTTTTAAATTAGATTGTCCTAATGCTGTATTTTGACTCCCTCATAACTGACTTCATTATAATTATGTGAATGGGCTATATGATGCAAATCTTGCACTCTGATTGGCTGTCTGAGTGGGCTGGATGGAGCTTTCTTACCTGCTCAGGATTGCTACAATGTCTGCTCACATAAGAAAAATGTTCTTTTAACCTTACAATAAACCCTGTATTGACCAAGCTTGTTCGGTCAAGGTGGCTGGATATTGGCCTTGTTCTGTTCCTTATTTTGTTTATTTTATGGACCTTGACTTCGTCTTGGCCAATATTGGCCAATATCCAGCCATCTTGATGGAACAAGCTTGGTCAATAACACATCATTATATCTTCCATAAGTAATGTCATTTCCTGCTACCAAGATTCATTGCTTCAAGAAAACAACTGTATTTCTTTTGTATTTGCTCCCAGTTTAGTTTTAACATTTGAAGGGCTCAGAATAACACTATACTAAGTGACTTTTTGGGTGTTTTTTTTTTAACTTTGCTTAAAAATGGTTGATTTCTCGTGTACAGGCTTGTTTTGGTGTCATAAGCATTGCTGAAGTGTCGAATTGGTACTAATGTTAAGGAATTTGACAAATTTTACCTGTAAAAAAGAAGAGTTCTGGCCCTCTAGTGCTTTGACTGTGTACAATCCAACCATAGTTCCTTCCAAAACGGCAGCTAGAAGTTTCTAAACAACGCCATTACTAAAAGCAGATTGGTCGTGAGAATATGCAACCGCAATACTCCTGACCCGCGCTAATGACCTGAACGAACATAACGTTATTTAAGGCGGGCTTGTCGATGCCGTTCAACATGGTTGAACAGCGAACAACTCAGTGGTTGAGTGCTGGTTAAGCCATGTTAAGGCCCGCTCGGTGATGGAAGGACATCATGAAGTCCGGAAATCCTTAAGTCGCTAGCACCTCTCAAAGAAACGAGTCGTGTTTCTTGTCATACCTTGTGTCTAAAGTGCCATTTAGCGCTGATGGTGAAAAATGGACCTTGGTGGACAATACGAGCCGGCAGGAAAGTCTGCAATCGTTTCGGATCAAAAAGGGGCAGCGTTGTGAGTTGTGGCCCATTTGCCATCCCGTGCCGTGGTCGAAATGCCCGATATCCGAAGTGCTTCCAGAGCAACTCATAGTATTTTGCTATAATGTTTGGGGCGGGAACTCCATTTCGGATTTGCTATAGAATTTCCCGACATGCTTTGCGACAGTGGCAGAGAGGCCTGCTATGCGTGTTCGCGCACTTGAAATACAGCTTTGGGCAGCTGAAAGTGAGTCCTTGCAAGGCAGGCAAAGGCTATAGGCCGACAGCGGAGAATCGGGAGTGCTTCCTAGGAGGTCCGCAAAGGAGATGGTGCAAAACTAAGTGGCTGACTATTGGCGATAAAATGAAGCGGTTTTAAGGGAATGAACTTCGGTTTGGGATTGTTTTTTTTTTCTCGAGCGGGATTTAGCGGCACAGGCCCAAACTTGGCCATCTGAACATGTGCTTTTTCCATGCTTTTCCAAATGCTAACCCTAACCCTAACCCAAAACTTAACCCTAACCCTGACCAACTTGCGCATTTTTCAAGTGAAACGAACATTAAAAGCAGTGAAACCAACAACTTGCGCTGTTATCAAGTGAAACCAACAACTTGAGCGGCTAAAAAGCAGTGAAAACAGTAATCCCAAGAGGAATCAAGTACACAAAGACAAAGTGCTGCAGTGTTTGTTCGAGTTTTATTAGCCGACCGCATTTTTGGACCGTTTTTTCTAGAAAATGAAGCACAAAACCAGTGAAAAACATACAGGACAATGTTTACAACATAAAAACAAGTCCGTATGCCAAAAATCGGCTAATTTGGAGAAACTTTTATTTTTTGTCCAAAAAGTCACTTAGATTAGTGTTATTCTGAGCCCTTCACGTCATTGCCTTTTCATTGATTGCTTCAACGGGCCATTTCTCAGAGAGGAAAAGTGCCACCGGTTTCAAACTTTGGCATTGATGGTTTCTCATCAAATAAAATTAGTTTCTCCGATTTTGTTCATTTTTAATAGAGAGTTAGCTCATATCTGGAAAATAAGTCTGGCAAAGTTTGAAGTCCATCGAATGAAAGGTCTAAGAGAAATCACTGGAAGGAATTTTTGAAAAATAATCAATTTTTTTTTTCATTTGTAGCATGTGCCTTCCAAGACCAGATGGTACAACAGTCAGCGTCTGATGCTTCACAAGAGGAGTACAATGGAAGTCATTCTCAAGGTATGCCTGCAGATTATAAATGCACTTGTTATAAATGGAGAGATTGGGTGACCCAGTGTGACCCAGTTGATATCCCAGACTGTTCATCATATGTACACCAGGTTTGTTTTTGGGTCTCATCTAAACTCTTAAGGGTTTTTGTTATGTTTGCCTTCATTCCTCAACAAAAAGCTAAAATTCTCCAGGTTTGTTACTTTAGTTGTTCAATGACTACATGTATTTAGACAAGTGTAACCAGTGGTCTTACAGTTGTTTAGGCCACATGATTGTCCTTCACCTTCATAATTCTTATAAACACTGTATCTGGTATCTGGACCCAGTCATTTGTTGCTGTTACAGTATATGTACTTGTTGATGATCAAAATGTTGCAAAGTTAAAAGAGAGGTTAGAGAAAGATGAAGAGATGTCGAATCCAAATTTAAGCAATATCAAACTCCATTATGTTGACATGATTGTTTTCAGGTCTGATACAACAGGTGTTAAATAATGTGTTGTTATTCCAGGGCAAGCTGCAAGTGCAGGAGCGTGGAGCCCAGGGATTTTCACAGCCACACAACTTTGTTGCGCATACATTCATGCCACCATCCAACTGCGATCACTGTTATCAGTTGATCATTGGAATTTTGAACAGAGGTGAGTCTTGGAAATTGTGGCTTAAGTGGCAAATTGGTTTTGAGCAGAAAATTTAGGCAAGTAAATTTTGGGCAATCTTTCATGTGTTCCAATCGTTTGTCTTCCATGGGAATACAGTGCCACAGAAACAGTATGCTAATCAGCCAATCAGAGTGCACATTGATAACCTGGAGCTTGTCTTTATTTACAGGAATGAAGTGTACTGAGTGTGGCTACAACTGCCATGAACGATGCCAGCCCCTTGTCCCTTGGCAGTGTAAGAAGAGAGATCTACCTGAGCAGCCTGGGTCTGGTATGACCAAGAGCACCATGAGCCTTCCGAGTGAGGTTAGCAATGGCTTTCTGGTGATTTGTCTCTCATTTTTGTGTCTATTGCACTTGCACACTTAGACAGTTTACCAAAACCAAAAGCCATGACAACACATGTTATAACAACGAAATCTGTAACAATAATGCAACTGGAAAGAGAATAATGATCAAATTTGCTAAAGGTCAGTCACCGTCAGTGGCACGAGACCCTTTCCACATTTTCTTCAGACTAAATTCTGCAAAAGCCAACACTTCTAACATTAAAACCTCTAGACCTTTGAATATTTAGCTCTTTTAAGACAAAATTGATGAAAAATTGGCTGAAGGAGATCAGACAAGACGATAATGGTCACGCGTGACAGCTGCGTGGGAAAGAATATCATTGCAACCCACCATGTAGCAGGCCAAGTAGATTTAGCTTTAGTTTCACATTGTCTTATTATAATCAAGGAAGAAGTGCACACCTACTGTGTGTAATTCTGCATGATGCAGAAGAGCATGCACGTGATACACGCTTGCTTAGCTGACTCTACTTGGAATAAAACTCACTGCCAAATCTAGACAGCACTGCCTTGTCCATATGGAATTTCCTGCCTCAATGCTCGTTCATTAAATCTTATGTACTTGGGCTATAAAATTGTCCGTTTTCTTGGGTTGTATATCTCATTCTTTGATCTCAACATTTGTTTAACCACAGACTGATGCTTCGCAAACCAAAAAGCTTCACTGCGGCCATCTGCTTAAGAAAGGACATCTTCTAAGACAATGGAAGTCTAGGTGGTTTGTCCTGGATACACAAAGAAACCAGGTACCGATTATTGTTTTCATTTTGGCAATTGAGACTTAAGGTTGGTTTATTGAAAGATGAATAAAAGCTGGCTTTGCTTTCGAAAGTTCATATTCACTTTTGTACGTAGTGTTTATAAATGAGCTGAAGTGTATGAAAACATGAGTGGAAGGTGAATGTTCATTAGATACAATCAGGAACCTATTACACATGAACTTATTGATTTTCATCGTTATTAACCAGTGGCCTGTGAAGTCAGTGGTGGATGTAGGGGGGACTGGGTCCCCCACCCCTTATCTTGCCAAAATATAAGGCCCAAAGGGGCGAAATTGTTAACATTCACCCATCCCCCTAATTCACTCCCCCACCCCCTACCCCCTTATTTACTCACCCACCCCCTACCCCACCTCCTTTTTCAGGGGCGGTGAAACGTATGTTTGAATCCATTCTAAAAATTGGTGGTTTTAGTATTATTAATTGAGATTTTAATTTCACATTTAGCTGAGATATTATGATGACGAACATGACCAGCATTTACAAGGTTGCGTTGATCTTGGGGAGATGATAGCAGTACAGGCTCTCTCTAACATTCCTCCTGGTAGGATACACAAACCGTTTCACTCCTAAAACCATCCAAGAAGTAAAAAAAATGCATTTTTCTTAATATTTAAAAACAAACGGTACCAACTGAAAGCACTGTTCAAGAGCTGTCGTTTAAATGGTCATACTTAAGGGGTTTCATCCAAAGACTCGAATGTTTAATAGAGTCACCTTGTACGGCATGAACGGTACCACATGTATGTACTATTTGATAGCTTTCATTTGAATGGTCACGCTTTAGGAGTTCATCCACACATTCAAACGTTTAATAGAACCACTTTGTACAGCATTATAATTAGTACCACAGGAAAGTACTACTCTATAGCTTTCAATTGAAATGGACACCACCACAGGAAAATGCCTCTCAGTAGCTTTGATTTGAATGATCACAACACATGACTCAAGGTGTAACAGAGACACCTTGCTTGGTGAAAATTATTTGCACATGTGTAAATGCGAAACTTGAATTTGATGTTGACCATTCTTTTTAATTTAGGTGCTCCTAAAGGTTCAGAAAAAGGAACATTTTTTGATGTGAGTTAAAAGGTTTTCTAATCTATTTTAATGTAATTTGTAAGGCGCATTTGAATATATTCATATAGATATTTGCGCCGAATAAGTAATAAATTATTATTATTATTATTATTATTATTATTATTATTATTATTATTATTATTTTCTTCTTCATCATCATTAAGAGCCAAACTGTAAAATTTAATAATAAATAATTAATAAATATTTTTAACAATAATTAACAGCCAAACTGTAAATTTTAATTATTAATTGCATTTCTGTTTGTCTTGTGATATGATTGTGCATGTGCTAATGTCTTTGTCTACTCTTTATCAGACAATAATGTCGACTGGTTACTTGTCACTACACATGTTTATTTAATGTTGATTGTCCGTTTACAGCTTAGAACAACAAAGCGAGTCTACAATCTGATGTGTGAGACTTCTGACGAAGCTAAGGCCTGGGTTGAAAAGTTGCAAAATATGAATGTGTAAAGAACACGACAGCTACAAGCTGCTACAAGTTACAAGTTCAATCAACAAAATAAAGGAACTCAGTGCTTTCAAATGCCACATCAATAAACTGCCAAGCTACAGATGACAGGCAGTTGAAGATAATATTATTTTGAAAGGACAGTTCAGTGAGTTGTAAAGTACTATAGGCCACCATGATGACAAAGTTGGCAAATCAAGAATCGGTCAGCATTGCTTTTAGATTTCTTCACGTCAGAATTTGTTCAACAAGACAAGGATGTTTCCAATTATGCAGTTCCGTTGTTCATAGCAAGCGCATTTATTTTTTAGTAAGATCTTATTTGTTGTACTTTTATACATTCAAATTGTTTATCTATGTCATTTTAGCCTGTGTAGCTATCGGTCATTGTTGCACAATGGCAGAGCAAGTAACAATGCTGTATTGCAAAAAATTTCCTGAATTGAGGTAATATATCAAATATATCAAACATAAGGAACAGTGTTTCATTAAATTTCCAAACACCAAGAAGTGGGTTGGAAAAATGAGGTGCAGCCAAGTTTTTTTTTTTTTAATCAACTTCAAGGTGTTTGGAAATCTGATGAAACACTGTTTCGAGTGTTTGATAAAACTTCTCCAACTGATCGTTAATAAAAATTTATGCAAATTAAGAAACGATTTCAAAAACTTCCTTCACGGTAGTGATTTCCTTTGTGTTCTTGCATGAATTATTAATAAGTTTGAGAAATAGCTTTTCACACCTTTAATAATTCTTGGAGAAATTCGAAGCAAAATTTCGCCAAATGTTATAGTTATTAGTATCACACATCCAAACCTTCTTCATGTTTGTGATTTCCTTTGTTTCTCTTCTTGAATTATTAATGAATTTAAGAATTTTCATTCCAAAAGTACTTGCTCTGCCGTTATACAAGAAACACGAGAAGTGACACAAATCAGCCATCTTACTTCATTAAATTGTTGGTTTTTCCATTTGTGTTAGCTTGCTACATTGTGTGGCAAAAACAAAGTGAATGCACATTATTCAGTACATTTATTTCTTCTTCATGGTTAGAGCTAATTTAAATATTGTTTTATTCATTATCGTGTCTGATTACCCTGCAAGATGTAAAGTTTAGTTAACAATCAGTTAAAATTTTAACTTTCCTTCGCAAAAACTAATTTAGACACGTTGAATGCTCTGATTTTCTTTGGAGTCAACAAATATTCATTGCGCAGTCTATGAACCTTTTTATTAGACACATCTCTTCAACATTTGAAAATAATGTGTTTTTGCTTCGAATAAATTAGTGATCATGGATGTATGAAGACAATTAGTGATTGAAAGTTTCCGCAGGTCAGAAATAGGACATTGTTTTAGATTATTAATTTAGTTAATGAAGCTTTATAAAATACAATTACATAATTTTTAATGTTGTGAAATATTTTAACAAAGATAGGTACGCTATTGAGTTCTGTATTTATGACAGTGGACATGTAAAGGGAGATAGATAGAAGCTATACTTCGACAGGCTGCAAATTACTCGTTCTCATCCTCAGTCACGATCCTTTTGGCCAGCGCCACGGATGACGGACTCTGCCCAGTTTCGATGGCCCTTATCGTAAATGAGTACGCCACGCCAACATATCAGCGGTTTCTCGCTTTCTTGACCCTATAGTCTCGTTTTGATGTTTACGCTCATGGTCGTCAGAGGTTCTCTTAAACATCAAAACGAGACTATAGGGTCAAGAAAGCAAGAAACCGCGATATGTTGGCTTGGCGTACTCATCTACGATAAGGGCCATTGGAAAGTCCTTCGCAGATTCGGAGTTTATTCCGCTCACATCTGCGCATGCTCATCAAATCGGAACCCGCCAGAGTCCGTGATCTGTGGCGCTGGCCAAAAGAATTGCGGCTCTGGGGACGAGAATGCAAATTACTGTGTCTTTTTACTAGTAGCTATAGACCACTTTCATAATGGCGGCCGATTTATTTATTCTTTTATATGTATGTTAATTAGCCTCACTGGCCTCATTTTAGAGTAAAAATTCTTTTGAATTTTACACATGTTACCGAGGTCAGTGAGGCTTATTAACATACATATAAAAGAATAAATAAATCGGCCGCCATTATGAAAGTTGTCTATGTCTTCAACTGCTTTGGGAGGTGTAGCATCTCGCATAAGGTCTCAAACCATTGTTTTGATACCCTTCCAGACAACAATACAACAAACAACAGAAACAATGACTCCTAGCCATAAAAACAGAAAAAGGTGCAACGCCTTAAACAATATAGAACTGCTACACTGCCGACAGCTTTCTTCCCTTTCTTGTCAGAAAGGGGGAAGGCAGCTGGAGCTCTACAAACTGTAGTGAAGGCTCTCAAACTACTGAGCTGGTAAGAGAGATGCAGATGTAATTGGCAGGTTATTGTTTAAATTAGTAAGAGCGTTAAAAATGAAACAAACTACAATCATTCATATTTGCTGTTATTTTAATTTTTATCACTAGGCATTTACTTCTTATGCCAAACAACAAAACATGTCGCGGTTCTGTTTAAAAATGGCCTGCTTATGACTTGTTTAGTTACATTAATTTTTGTTTGATCAAAGCTGAAAGGAGAATATCTCGAGAAATCTAGCGGGTCTCTTTTCAGGACTGTCGCTATTTCAAACACTAGAAACCACAGTAAGTTTTTGTTTGTTTGGCTTAAAAAAGATTTTATGAGCACTGAAAGAGTGTCTTTATAGCTTCTACATTCCCCATGCCCTTAGCTTTTAAAGTTTCTTGGATCTGTAATGATAATTATGCTGACTGCAAAGTCAAGGTTTTTGTAGATTAATTTAACCTAGTATAGCAGAATTTAAGCCACTTGACTGAACAGTCCTCAGCTGTGCCGCTTTCGCTGATGGTTCTTGTAAAAACGAATGGTAAATTATTTTTATTTCTTGGGAGTAATGTATTTTGTAAAGTAGGAAATCATTACTTTGCATTAGAATAAATCCTGTAATTGTCTTGGAGTGTTTGGATGTTGGTAGTAACTCCTCCTCTGGGATCTCTCTTATCCCACATCCCATTCCCGGTTCTCTCTTGGTGTTCTGTGTACTGGTTCACAAGGACAGAAATTAAAAAACTTACGAACTCTGTTGACAAAATCCTATTGTGTAACCATTCAAATGAAACCTCTTCAGCAGTACTTTTGCATGGTACCATTTGTTCTAACTTTTGAGTCTGTTGATGAAATCCTATGGTGTGACCATTCAAATGAAACCTCTTCATCAGTACTTTTGTATGGTATTATTTGTTTTTCAATATTTTACAAAAGGAAGTTTGTAAGTTGAAGGGTTAACGCAATAAATTCATTAAACACAAACAATACCTCGGAAACAAAAATCAAAGGGCTCTAAGAGCCATCTCGTGAATACGAAACAACGTAAGGTTTAGTCCACCGATCGGTTAGCGTGACATAAATATGCATTGTGTGAAACGAGACTGTCAAAAAATTGAATGACGTTATTACACAATGAAATTAAAAAAGGTTTACTTATTCAATAGACCATTTTATAGTTTCTACTTAGTAACCTGGTCTTTGTGTGGAAATGAGGCTGAAGTTGACCTTGTTTTGATAGAAACCTTTCTTCTTTTCATATGTAAATCATGTTGTTCTTATGCTAACTAACATGATTAACATATGAAAAGCAGGAAAGTTTGTATCAAAACAAAGTCAACTCCAGCCTCACTTTCACACAAAGGCCAGGGTACTAAGCAAACAACTGTAAAATGGAAATTGCTAGATTCCATAACTCAGAAGGAGGTCGGACACCTTATTGAGACTTACATAACGGAGTAACTGGTTAGCTTTCAGTTGAGGTAGGGTTAGCAGTTTATATAGTTAAAATTAGGCCTCAACAACCCGAGAAGTTAGCTGGTACTGTGATACGGTAGACTATGTAAGTCTAAGCCTAGACACACAGATTTTAGATTTTCTTTTTCACACTTAAAAATTATTGAAAATAAAATTCGAAGTGTCGACATTACGTTATATAATTCTCCATAAGTGACCTACCTCCTTCTGAGCTATAGAAGGTAGACTCCACCCTGTAAAATGGCCTATTACAGCAACCATCTTTTACCGCGTAATACACTGGGGAATTAATGAAGTTTACAGATGATGGAACGAGTGAAAATTTGCATATATGTCCCCGTATACTATATCTCGTTCAACGCTTCGCGTATTCACGAGATAAAAATGCAACGTTGAAAAAGTCACCGAGACCCGTACGGCCCTGCGAACCTTTTCTTTACAAAACCATTGATGAAAGTCCCGTATGAGGGCCTTATGCATTTGCGCGAGCGGGGCCGGAAAAAGCCGTACGGACCTACTACAAAAGCGGACGGTCTCGCGCGTTAAAATTTCATGTAATTTTGTCTCCAAATTGGTCATGATAAAATACTTATTGACTAAGTTAAGTCGGGCCGTATGGGAAAATATTTGGCTCTCGGTCATGGCGCACGGATACGCCATGACCTCGAACCAAGTATTTTCCCATCCGGCTCTCCCACTAAGTCAATAAGTACATGGTATCGTACACCAGGACAAAACCTCAGTCCCCATTAGCACCCTCGCTGAGTCGTGGTGGTGAAGCTCTTAAAATTTTAGGTGGGGCAATGCTAGCCTACTTGTTGCCGTATCTCTCCGACCCCCGGGGGGAGAAACAATCGGGGGATGGGGGGAGTGGGTACGGCTACACGTACGCTAGGGCTCTGTTGACCAGTTCTCAAAACACTTGAGTCTCAGTTTTAACAATCGTCCCTTCCACGCCCTGCTCTCCCCAAAATTAAACAGATAGTGACTGGGACGAGTCTGTATTGGTGGATTTTTCAAATCCAGACACCCAAGAATCGGTCAGCATTAGATTCCATCCACCAACAACACCTCGGACAATAAAATATAACGTAACGTCGACACTTAGAATTTTATTTTCAATAAATTTTTAAGTGTAAAAAAGAAAATCTAAAATCCCACTCATTATTGAACCTGTGATATCATCTAGGCTTAAGATTACATAGCCTACGTACCAGTGTACCACCCAGTTTATCGGGTTGTTTAGGCCAACATTTAACTACCTTATTATAGGAAATTAACGCTCCATGAAATTAAAGTATTGTAAAAAGCGTCGCGCACAAATGACGTCAGTACTCATGTTTGTCTGAGTTTATAATTTATTCTTGTTTATTCTTGCATTTCTGACAATAGAAATTCCTTATTAGGAATCCCCTGAGAGTCACTTTTGGTTTGTTTGTCTGAGTTTTAGTTCTATAAATAGTTATTGTGCGCTTCGCTATTAACGCGACTTAAATGAACGCGAATTTAATGGAAAACGACTTTCGAATAAAAAAAATTAACGCGAAAGAGGAGGTAGAATTGCACAATAAAGGAAATTAACGCGATTAAGATACAGTTGGTGGTGACAACTGGAACAAATTTATTTCAACACAAGCGAGAAGTCTGGCAATTTTGAAAGAGAGGACAGAGGAAGTCTCGTATTCTGTCGAGAAAGACTATGTTGACGATTCAAAATCTATCTTGGCAGAAATCAAAGGAGAAGACATTGAAAACATCACTCTTCTGACAGTGACAACGATGAAGATGAACTTGAAATATTGTAAACCTTCACTTTAGCTTTTGTGAAAGATTAAAATTAAGGTGTTAAGAATGTCTAGATAGGTTCCAAAATTGGGGTTAAAATATTGGAAATTAAGAGCGCGGAAATTAACGCTGCTCTTAATTAACGTCGCGGAAATTAACGCTCAACAAAATTAACGCGAATTTTAACGATTCGCGTTAATTTCATGGAGCGTTAATTTCCTATAATAAGGTATATAAACTGCTAACCTCAACCTCAAACTGAAAGCCAACCAGTTACTCCGTTATATATTCTCATTAAGGTGTCCGACCTCCTACTTTGTCACGTGACACACGATGAAATGCCGTTTTCGGACGTTATTTCCGGCGCTTGGTAGCCGCGTGTTTTCTGGTAATCTGAAACCGTTGTTCAAACGAAACGAAGACATTTTATCATGTTTTTTGCGACAAAATGCTGTCTAGGACGAGCGACGTTGTTGTTCCCCGCCTGACCGGAAGCTCAAACAAAACGGACCTTGAGAAAGTCCAGAGATATAGTTGCCCCAGCTAATGTGCCTCACTAAGAGAAAAAACTCTGAAAAATTGCGAACAAGAAATGATCTAGAAACATCATTTGGGCGAAGTTTACACGGCCCCAAACCGGTCCCACCCCACCCCTACAGCAAAGTGTAACTGAGTGGAGTCTGGGCCCAGGAAGAATTCAAGATGGCGGGAAGTATTACTTGTTCAAAGATGAAGATGTTTGCATAATTATGCAAAATATCTTCTCGGACATCGCGTTTGGTCCGTTCTTTCATTGGTTCGTTCTTTCGATCTTTCGTTCTTTCTTATTTTAAAAGTATTATATTATCTGTAGTTTTCCTTGTTTAGTGTGTTCTTGTAAAATGTATATATCTATTGTCAACAACAACAACAACAACAACAACAACGTTTATTCGCATTGTAAAGTTACAAAGATGTATTCGTAATATATAAATTAAAAATAGATACAGTAGCTGGTTACCCAAAATAACTAAAAAGCTAAACTAGTTGGGTAACCATCATTTATTAATTAAAAATAATATACACGCGAGTCAGAAAAGTGGCTTAACATTGATTAACTAAATTTAATGTACACACCTTAAATAGAAGTAGGGATTACAGAACAAATATACACGTATAAAATGAAATAAAATAAATAAATAATAAGTACTAAATAATAAATAAAAAAAAGAAACTGTATGTACAAGATGTTATGAGTAAAATAAAATTGTATTGTATTGTATCGTATTTCGTTTGACCGTCTTGGACCAAAACCACTTACTAGGGTGCGGTAGGAAAAAGTCCCAACAAGGGTATGCGTGATCTGGAAATTTCTCCATTTCTGAAGACAGATAATCACTCACTTAATGTTAATCGTAAGTACATGTAAATCTTTCTCAAATTAAAAAACTTGAGAGGATGCATCCCCCGCTTCCCCCTCGCGGATTACAAAATGAAACGCGCTAGGTTAATTCGACAAAAGGCGCACTGCGTCCAAAATGCCAAAAGATTGTGTTCTTATCTCGCAGTACCGTATTGAAGCAGCTTAAAAAATTGGTATGTCTGCTTTTCTGTTACATGGTACCTTCTTATTTAAGAAAAATATCTTGTTGAATGCAAACTTTGTTATCGCGTGCTTTTCTTTCTTTAAAGGCTGGTTCTCATATAATCGTCCCGGTCGTCCCGGTCGTCCGAGTCGTTTCAAAAGTTTTTTGCAAACGACTCAGACGATCGGGACGACTCAAGCGATTTGGGTTCTCATATGATCGTCCCGGTCGTCTCGAACGTCAATAGCGCAGTCGTAAACTGTGTGCGACAACATGTTTTGGGCAATAATACTGCATTCTGGGGTAGATTTAATTGGGTCGCTTCGATCGCCTCAGTCGTCTCGGTCGCTTGAGAGTAGTTCACATATGATCGTCCCCGATTATTCTCGATCGTCCCAGTCGTCCGGGTCGTTTGCGATCGTCCCGGGTCGTCTCAGAAGTGTTCTCATATAATCGTCCCGGTACGTCGTCCGTGCACTTTTTGAAACGACTCGGACGACTGGGACGACCGGGACGATTATATGAGAACCAGCCTTAAGAAATAAGTTATTTGCGCTTTGATCACTGAAAAGCGTGCGAACGTTGTTTTACATGTTTACCCTAAAACTTTGACGTATTTGTCCGCGATTGGCTCAAGTGTCTAATCAATATTCATGAAAAATCGTAGCCCTCGTCGCAAATCAAGCTGGGTCGTGTTCGCGTGAAGATGTCTCGCAAGTTGTAAACGTTTTGGCGCTCTAGAGGCAACTTGGAAGACTCCGGGAAGAGGTATCGCCAAGAAAAAAGTCGCCCAAAACTCCAACCGAAGGTAAGAGATTCGCTTCGCCAAAAAATTACATTTGTTCAGTAAAGGAGTATAAATTTCGATCTTTGAAGTGAACACGTGCGTTGAGCTTACGACGTCTTCTTTGCGGTTTGGTATAAGCGGAGAAGTTGACCTTCCAAAAAGTCTCTGGTTGCTTAATTTCGTTCACGCTTCATATATTTTCGAAGGAACATTTTATGGTTCAACTTAGGGAGCTAAAGCATTGAAACAAATGTTGAAACCAGATTTTGAAATTTCTGATATAAATCGTTATTCTTTCATTGTATACCATTAACTGTTGATGACTGAAACCACGTTTAAAGGTGATATTACACGGAACGATTCGCAACGACGATTTTTAGCGCAACAAAATTAACGACAGGTATGTTACACGTCACAACTTGAGTAAAATTTGTGTTTTTGAAGCTGATTTAAACATTTCGCAACGCAAAAATTGCGAAGAAAATCGTCGTTGCGAATCGTCTCGTGCAACATCATCTTAATGCACTTAAAATTCGACAATTTATCTTATCAATTGTTCGTTTATATTTTCAGGAATTTCAAAGAGTATCAAAGTCAGGAAATGGAGGGCTGAAGAAGCAAGTCAAGAGGACAAACTGGAATGGACGAATTAGGGATATCTTCAAAGATAAGAATTTTATTAAGTTCATATATTTTTTGTACAAATGGTGGCTGAACATGGGCAAATACTTTAGTTTGTATTAGTATCAAATGTTTATTGATTCCGAGGAAGAACGAATTCGGATCTGGCTGTTAATTGACTAAATCTACTCGTCAAATTGACGTGAAGAACATGGGTGGTAATGAAGTTTATTCTAGTCATTTTTGTATCATGTACTGGCTGCTAATTGTCTGAACCGTCAAATCAGGATAGGTTTTGCAATGGTAGAAAGGTCTTAGGTAAAACAACTTTTGATTATTTTAATCTCAGCCACCATTTGGACGTTGAGCGATCGTTTGATTTATAAGGTTGACAATTTGACTTTTCAGTTTATGGATTGTTTTCTTGTTTCAATGAACACATCTTTATTTGAAACAAATGTAATATATTAAAAAAAAACCTTCACTTAGAAAGAAAACACGATTTTGTTTGGTTGATCGCTCAGCGTGTAGGTATAAACGTTAGAGTTATAACCTCAGTTGATGTGGCGAGTGTTTGTATTTTTAAGGAGGCACTGACAGTTTATAAACTGCAAATTCTTAATTTAGACACGTCAAATTATTTGTTTCCATGGTCACATTGGCTGTTATTGAAGAATTTAAGGTGGCTCCCAACAGTTTCCAGCACTTTTCAAGACTTAGAATTTGATGGGTCATTATAACCACTCTTTATCAGTTGATGCTGCAATCATGATATCAAACGAATTCCCAATGATTGGTGAACACGTTGTTATCATTTTTGTGACACAATATATTGCTATAGCAACAGTATAACGTGCTGAAAACACCCTTAATGTTAGCTTTAAGTGTTAATAACTTAAAAATGACTCGGTAAACCCCATTTTTTTATTGTGGAATTTTGATCAGTAGGATAAAACAAAACTTTTGGCAAAGTTTAAAAAATTCTGTAGGTGGGTTTCAGAGCCACCTTAAATTTTCGAAAACTTAAGGTGGCTCTGAACCCCACCTACAGAATTTTTTTAAATTTTGCAAAAAGTTGCATCTTATTCTACTGATCAAAATTCCACAATAAAAAATGGGGTTTACCGAGTCATTTTTGAGTTATTAACACTAAAGCTAAAATTAAGGGTATTTTCAGCACGTTATACTGCTGCTATAGTAACATATTGTGTCACAAAAATGACAACAACATATTCACCAATCATTGGACATTGTTTGATATCATGATTATAGCGTCAACTGAAAAAGAGTGGTTTTAATGACCCATCAAATTCTAAGTCTTGGAAAGTGCTGGAAACTGTT
This sequence comes from Cladopsammia gracilis, assembly GCA_022457155.1. Classification (NCBI taxonomy): domain Eukaryota; kingdom Metazoa; phylum Cnidaria; class Anthozoa; order Scleractinia; family Dendrophylliidae; genus Cladopsammia; species Cladopsammia gracilis. The sequence continues at coordinate 783,622 of JAJGOT010000091.1, read as the reverse complement.
GGGAGCCACCTTAACTTTTCAAAATTATTTCGTATTATCGTAGCACTGACAGTTTTTCGAAAAACTTCGTTTACAAATTTTCTGTTCATAAAAAAGAACTTTCGTTTTGGCAAATATTGCTTCATATTTTCCCCGGTAATTTTATACTTTGAAACGAAGTGCGATTTGGTATGAACTGGATGCTCAAAATGAAAGTTTGTGTTTTTTTCCACAAATTCGTGAGTTTTCCAGAAACAAGATTAAAAACATTTCAGTTCATTTAGAAGCACAAATCTTTATTCAATACTTTTTCAATTTAACCAAAACCAGGCATTGTGTTAAAAATGGAGCCATGAAGCAATTTTCTTTTGAATGACTTGCTCCAAACTCAGCAATTCAAACGACCATTTAAAAAACATTTTGAGAAATTGGGGTCATGAACAATTCGATCTATCACCAGAATAAAAATGACGCGTCAAATTTGGCTGTTACTAAAATATCTTTCCTTTTCAAAATGATTTCAGTTAATTTTGAAGGAAAATTATATTCGATTATTTTTCAATTTACCAAAGTCTGGCATTGCGTTAAAAATGGAATCAATTGAGAATATATATTTTAAGACACTTATAGCCTGTCAGTGCCTCCTTAAAATTTTATTCACACGTTACCTACATCAACTGAATGGCAAGAGAACAAAGGCCTTTACAAGTTGCGTTCTTTCTTTTTCGCTTGTTTCTTTTAATCCACGGAAAATTATTAGTAAAAATAAGCGAAAAGAAACGACGTTTTAAAGTCATCCTGGCTTCATTTTCAAGTCAAAAGGTCACTGTTCAAATGGAGGTAATTTATACTACTGTATTCAAAGCGTCAAAACTTGTTATAGTATTTATTATTAAGGCAAAGGTGACAATGATTGAATGAACGGGTGCTGAAGAATGTTAAGTAACAATGCGTGTAAGAACTAGGGCAATCCTCTTTTGTTCTGCGGCATTTCGCTTTCCCCACGTACGATTGTTTAGATTTTCTTACTGAGAATGCATCAACCTATGGACGACACGTTTTTGAAATAAAATGTACTGAAACTTTATTTTAAAACGATATTTCTTTTGTGTTACAATATTTTATCCAATCATGAGACTCCAAAATAATGGCCAAGAAAGGATTCTAATTTTACATGTTTCCCACATAGAAATTTTGCTGCATTAAAACTCGGAATAGTTTTCACTAAAAGGGAACCAATAAGTAAACTAGAGAGAAATAAAAGCGCTACCTGATGAATTGATAGTAGATTTTCATGTTTTAGCCAATGAGGTGGACCGTTTCAACAATATCACAATTAACACCTTTCTGCATTCCTTGCCGTTGGGATGCCTAGTTCTTACTAGGACCATTACTTAAATAAATACTTTAGCACAAATTGAGTCTGACTGCGTATTCAGCGTGGATTTTCTTTTGCGAATGGACAACATTTCGTGGATTAAACAATCCAGTTTTCCTTGGCATTTCTTTAAAACGGAAAACATTGTATTCAGCTCAGGATTCTTGATTCCGTGTTTTCTCATGTGTTTTCCAACAACAGAGTATTTATGTTCATGTGATGATACGAGTGTGACGCTGATTGTATTTGGTTATACCAAGCGCCATCTTCATCAAAGCATTGATGAACATAAATACTCTGTTGTTGGAAAACGCATGAGAGAACACGGAATCAAGAATTCTGAGATGACTACAATGTTTTCTGTTTTAAAGAAATGGCAAGGAAAACTGGATTGTTTGATCCACGAAATGTTGTTTATTCGCGAAAGAAAATCCACGCTGAATACGCAGTCAGACTCAATTAGTGCTAACGCATTTAGTTTATGTAACATTCTTCAGCACCCGTACGTTAAATCATTGTCACCTTTGACGCTTTGAATACAGTAGTATAAATTAACTCCACTTGAACAGTGATCTTTTGACTTGAAAATGAAGCCAGGATGACTTCGAAACGTCGTTTCTTTTCGCTTATTTTTATTAGAAATTGTTTTTTCTAAATCTTTACTCATTAGAAAATTATTAGGTAGTTTTTTTTTCCTGAGATCGAGTGCCTGAGTTCTCTTGCTGATCGTGTGTATATAGAGCGTATGCACTCACGTGGCAAGCAGCTATGCAAATTTATTGGAACAAAAGAAAGTGTTAACATAAGAAAAGCGTTCAAATCCCACAGGATTGTTTTGGTACACCAACATGGCCGCCGTTCTATTGTTTTGGTACACCAATATGGCCGCCGTGACGTCATGTGCATACGCTCTATTACGGAGTTTAGTTATGATGCCCTGATGTCTGGCTTCGAGGAACGCCGGTATTTTCGACGATCAATATAGACCTTTCAAATTGGGTTTAAACTAGTATCAATAGTCTGTCGAGTGTGATCGTCCGGGTTAGTGAACGGAAACAATAACTGACGTTTTCACAACTTGACCGGAAATCATCTTCAGAGTCATCTGAATTGAAAAGCACTACTTTACGTAAACTACTAACAAATGTTAAAGACAAAGACGAACCTACCGACAGCCGGACAAGGAGCAGTATACAAAATCAATGCTATGACTGCCAGAAATGTGAACATACAACTGCGTTACCTACATTCGGGACTGCTACAAACGACTTTTCAACAGAACAGACACCCAGATCGAAACGCACCAATCGTCAGTCATTGTGAACAACAAAAATTCTTTAAAGAACTACAATGTAGACCTGTTATACAGACCAAAGGAAAAAAAAAACAAAAGCTATCCTTTGAGAAAGAACAACATATAACGTTTCGAAGTCAACTCATAACGTTTCGAAGTTAGCTCATAACCACTTCAAACAAATCGATATTCTTGGTTGCTAATTTATATTCTCAGAAAATAATGTTTCAGGTTTTTAAATATCGTTTATCCTTCAAAGTCAATTTTCAATTCGTTTTAGTAGGATGTTTTTGCAAAATAAAATGGACACTTTCAAAACTATTGGCACATCTTTTCCTACGATCTCAATTTGTGAATTGTTTGTTTGAACAAGTCGGACATGCACACTAAAATAATATGAGCAAAATATTAATTCAGTCGCACAGTTGCTTAGAAAGAATAACGTGGTGTTAAGGTGGCTCTAAGTAGTTTTTTGGGGTCACGCTTCCCTTTTTGAATGCGCTTATACATAATCTTACTTTAGCTCAATGAATTTGAATTTGATACCAGATGTTTGGCTTGGATGATGCTCTTTTTATACTAATCAACGTTTCCATAGTAACGGTTAACAAATATGGCGAGAAACAGTTTTTCCTAAATATCTTTCGATTTTGGGGCTACCCGCGACAAGCGAATAAATGCGCTATAATCTACACAGTGTAGCACACTAAATGGGAAAATTTCAAACATTAAACTGTTCGATTTTGAATAAATCGCTAAAACATTTTTAACACGTGTTTTTTGTTTGAAATGTTAGCGGTCAAAACATTTCATAGGTCTCACAAACTATCATTAAATTACCACAGAAAGTTTCCTCAGAATTTGAAATTATTACTCCCTGCAAATAGCTCTGACTAATTCCTCAGCAATGAAGAGATCGAGCTTATCATTCAAATGCAGTTTAAAAGACTGAAAACGTCAAGAAACCCATAGCATAAAAAGAGCATCATCCAAAACTTTCATCCAAGCCTTACATCTGGTATCAAATTCAGATTCGTCGAGCTAAAGTAAGATTATGTATAAGCGCATTCACCAAGGGAAGTGTGACCCCAAAAAAAACTACTTGGAGCCACCTTAACTTATGAGATTGTTAATTGTTTTTTTAGTCTAAAGCAAAATTTATTGTTGTTTAGATGCTGCCGGATATTTTGTTAAACATTCACTTGCCTCAATTTGGACAAGAGAAACAGGACCGATTTTAGAAAGACAAATTGTTTCTACTTTGGTTCCGTTTATTATTATCATGGTCTGTATAACCCGGCCCTTGATGTTTGTTTCTATAACTGATTAATCTCAATTGACAAAACGAAACGTGTTTAGAGTAAAACTTAACACCAGACATTGGGTGTTATAAATGGGCTTTATTACATTTAGTTCTTAAATGGAGGAAAAGATGGTTTTCTGTTGGCATTCGATGTAGCACAGAATAACAATTTTAGTTTGATTTTGATGAATTGGTCTCGTGCACAACAAGCAATGGAGCCAAGCAATGGAGCCAAGCAATTGTCTGTTAAATGTTCTAAATTGAATCGCTTGCTCCAAACTTAGCAAACAATAATTTAAAAAACGATTTTGATAAATTGTGTTCGTGCACAATTCCATGTATCGCTAGATTGAAAACGAAGCCATGCAATTGTCTGTTAAATGATCTCAAATTCAACCACTTGCTCCAAACTTAGCAAAAGGTCATTTTTGGTGCTTTGTCAAAGTACTTTCTGTCATTTTGTCTGTGCTACAAAGGAAACTGGCCAACAGTTAGAGGTCTTGTTATTAAAAGCAATATGGCAAGCTAAGAAAAATCTAACAATGTCCAGTATCGAATGAAATCAGAAGCAAAAATTACTGATTAAATAAACGAAAGGAAAACTTAAGCTTTAATTGTCGTTATCCGAAACGCTTTATCTAGTATACAAACAATTTTCACGAAATGTTTTCAATAGCTTGCCATGTTTCTTCTAATATCCTTCGTGCATGCATACACTGTCTCGTGCAAGAAGTTTGAAGATTTAAGGCTGGTTTTCATCGGCGGCATAAATATTAGTACAAACATAGGAAGAATGAACACGCTTGTTTTTCTTATGCTGTCTTCGTAGGAATTGATACGGTATAAGCATAGGCACAGGGAAAAAACTTGGTCATTTTTCTTGTGGTTATGTTTATTTCGCGTTAATTCCTAATGAGGACAACATAAGAAGAAAAAGCGGGTTTCTTTTTCTTATTATTGTGCTTATACTTATGTTGCTTGTTAAAACCAGCGTTGAATTGTGAGGTTTCTTCCAATTTTTTTGCACAAGATGTTGTGTACTTTAAGTTGCACTTCTTAAATATTTTTTTATCAAAGTTTTTAGAAGGGTGCCCTGTTTATTTTTTTGGCTAAAACTGTTACCAGGGGAAACGCTGTGCAAATGTTTTCAAATTTTCCCGCCAAAAGACTTAGTATATATAAGAGGAGAAATTTTGTAACTGATTTTTACTTAACTAATTAAGTTATTGAATAAAGAATGTACAATGACACTGAAAGAACTCTTTTATTGATTTCTAATTATTTAATAAATAAACAATATAACATTATACTAAATATGAAAAAGAATATACAATGAAAGAACTCTTTTATTGATTTCTAATTATTTAATATACTGAAATTTTTTTTTAAAAAAAACGGCGCATGCGTATTTTGAGCGCCCGTATTTTTCTAAGTCTTTTGGCGGGAAAATTTTAGAAATTTGAACAGCGTTTACCATGGAAAAACATTCTACATGCAAAATATTTAATTGAACAAGTTGAGTTTAACAAGTAATTGACAATGTAAGATTTTCAGAAATCGCTGAAAGAATTGTAGTGAACAGTTACAGATTTTTTTAAAAAAAGTTTGAAGGCCTAGTTGTTTTCTGAGCTTTGAATTGAGTATTTTTCTTTCTGTTCTTGACAACCTCGTCCATGGCCAGTTTTCACGGTACAATTGCTCGACTGCTACAAACAACACGAGAATTTATTGTTGATTTGGAAACGTTGATTTCTAACTATTCAAACAATCTTAAATCGATCAGAAATTCCTACGATTTTTGCACTTTGTTTTATTAATGCAGTATATAAAAGTCTGTTGCAAGAAACTTTTGTACCGTGTAAATTGCCCTTAAGTACTGATCAGTGCAACATAGATATAACAAACGTTCTTGAACGCAAAATGTACATAATTTATCTGCAGAAAGTCAATGAAAACTATTGCTGATCGTTGACCAAAATTCGTAACAGAGAAAGCTGATATACCGTAATACAAATTATTGCAAACTGACAAAGAACTGCTTTAACTACCAAGTCATAACACCAGCCTAGTGTTTACACTGAGAAATCTTGTTTAATATTTACGAAAAGTGAAAACTCGAAACAAAATTTAAAGCCAGTTCGAAGCCTTAAAACTTTGGAGTAAAATTGATTATCCTCGCAACGTATAATTAAGCAGTTGAAAAAAATTCAAGTTTGAACTTGAAGCCTTTATAGACGAAACTTTGCTAACGTCTTTGTTTACAATTTATTTCATAAGCATACGAACTTACGTAGAGAAGGCACCGTACTAAATATGGATTGACTTTAGTTATAATCTATGCAATTTTTAGCTCTTTGCATGTAATGTTTAACGAAATATCAGCCATCAAAATCTGCAAAATTGTTGGGTGGCAAAAAGGGCCTATAAGCCATAAATTATTTGTGAAGTTTGAGTTTTTAACCAGCATAGCGCGAAGAATATATTGTATATATTGTATATCTAGTATATCGTGCTCAAATTTCCAGGGAAAGCTAGTTGTATTATACCCTTTCAAAATTCGGAGTCGGTCTTTTTGTAACTCGATTATCGTTTATCGATGAACAGATAAGAAAAAAATTAATTGCTCACAGTTCATCATTTAATTTTTATCTCGTGAATAGGCTAAGCGTTGAACGAGATATAGTATACGGGGAAAGATATGCAAATTTTCACTAGTTTCATCATCTGTAGACATTCTCGTTTCACACAATGCATATTTATGTCACCCTAAGATGTTTTGGTCGTTTTAAATCTGTTTCACTCTTCGATTCTTTGCCGACTTCAAACTCAGTTTAATAATAATAAAACCGATCTGTGGACTTAACCTTAAGTTGTTTCGTATTCACGAGATGGTTCTTAGAGTCCTTTGATTAGGAATGGGCTTCATTGTGACTATTCTTACTGATCAATTTTCACTACGAATTCATTTAAAATCGTTGGTGAAAGCTGACATTAAAAAAATTGGAACTGACAAAATGAACTACTATTTCCAATAAGTAATCTATTCGTAGCCTTAAGCCCCTTACTGTAAACATAACCTGTTCTTCTAATTTCACACTGCAAACGAACCAACAAAATCTCTTGGAAACAGAAAAAAACTATTAATGAATTGCTTTTTAATTTCAAAGCATTGCTTATTGAAAACTCTCGAACAAAAAAAATGCCTTAATTATTGATAACTGGATAACTTTAAAGATAAATCTTTCATCATTGATTTTTACTACGAAATTATTAAAATCAATCGACTCGTAGCCTTAAACCCTTTACTGAAAACTTGACAAACCGCCATTATCAAACAAAACAAAACAAAACAAAACAAAACAAAGAAAATGCCCAACAGAAAAGTGACTTATGACAAGATCAAAACCCTTTTAATTTCACACTGACAAACAAATAAAAATCTATAAGCAAAAACGGTAAACAGACAAAATGGCCTTAATATCCACTGAGAAAGCGTTTGATTCATAACGAACCTTAGAAGCTTTACTGAAATTAAGGAAAACAAATTGAGAAAATTGAGAAAATTAATATATTATAACTGACAATTACCGATACTGCGAAAAAGTTGAATACAAAACAGAAACTAACAGAAACTAACTGAAAACTGACGTTATAGTCTCACTAAGGCCTACGGCAAACGTCGAACTTCACATGTGCCGAATCTAATGCAAATAAGCAAAATCTCTTGTTCTTGCTCATTTGAATTAGATTCGGCACATGTTAAGTTCGACGTTTGCCCTAGGCCTAACATTCTTAATTATTTCGTAATAAAAAATAGGATTTCTTTCAACGTAAAAACCCTACTCAAAACTCCTATTTAGTAGACAAAACGCAAATCATTAACACTGAGAAATAACAGACAGAATACTTACTGAAAGCTACCAAATTAAATAACTCTTTCTAAGTACTACGATTCTATGAATGAATTTAAATTGAAACTCTTTTAGCTTCTTAACTTCCTGGCAGACCTGTCTCAGTGACTTAAAATCTTATCTATGAATCTTCACTTAGAGGAAGATTTTTACTTTATCGTTTGGGACCGGTTTGGGTCTCTGTGTGGGTTTTAACAAGCAGTTTATAGAAGTCTGTCGAGCTAGCCTTGCCTAAATTGCTCTGTGAAGGTATTCAGAACAAAGGCAATATCTCTACTGCTAGTAAAGAAGCATTTGTTATGGAGGCAGACATCTTGGATTTGAACATGAGGTTAATATAAGTCGTGCGTATATTCCACTGTCTTCTAGATCTTGATACAGGCTGCATCTCAGTTTTATTTTTTATTTTTTTATTTCTCCAGAGAAATTGAAGTATTTCGTTTTCACAAATTCCGCAAGATTTGATGCTGAATAAACAAGCTGTGATAGGCCCAAGGTTTTAAGTGTCATGACTCTTCCTAATGTTGTCTGCACCCGGTTGTTCACCTTTTTGAACCTTTTTGGTCTCTTGTGCTCCATAAAGCTGATAACCATACACATTAATTATAACAGAAAAATGATTCATTATAACTGAAAACTAAAAACAACAGATAATATCTAATCTGAAAAAATTAACAGACAACATGGCCCTTTATGTTAATTGTTAAGAATATTTTAAGAATATTTCGTAAAACCCTGAAGAACTCCATGCTTAATTGTTATTCTATTTAATTATCTACCTTAGCGCATGAAGAAATACTTTTTATTAAAAAAAATCTATTCTTAATTGTCTTTAACTGTATTCTATTGTAGGGGTCATCCACTAGATTAGCCTTTGCTATTTGGATGATCCCAACTCACTCTCTATTTTTTGTTACATTTTTCTTTTATTCCTTAGCTGTACTTGTGTTTAGTTGCCTATGTAAATTTTACCTATATGTCATGTAAAACTGAGCTGAGTTGAATAAATCATCTTGTCTTGTCTTGAAGTTTGAGACCCTGTAAACGCTTTGGGTAAATAAAACTTACAAAACATCCTTTGATTTACTTACCAAATCGCCTATAAACTTAACTGAAAGATTTCTATATTGTCTTGAAATAAGAAGAAAAACTCGCCGTGAAAAACACGAAATAATACCTGAAAAGACAAATTAACGGCTGATTGGCAATTTTGATTTATGGACCGCCTGTCACGAAATAAAATAACAATAGATGAACTGCACATTATTCCAAAACAAATTGTTCTCTTTTGTTCTGTAGAACCTTTTTACCAATATATTTGGTGGTATTCTGCAATATAACATGGAAATAAGCGAAGAGAAATTGCAACATTTTGAGGGTACACCGCCCCTTTAACTAGCCTAATAACAGACAGACGGATAAAATAACCTTAAATCGTTTATTGAGAAATCGTTTCCTAACCTCAGAAACCCCTTGTGATAATTGCCCAATAAACCGAGACAAAAACATTAGGTTACCTCACTGAAAACTAACAAGACGGGCAGATAAATCCACGATTTCCACTGAGTATTTAAAACAGGCCTGATAGTTTCAATAAAAAAGATGTTTCTGTAACCGTAGAGGCTAGCACCTTACTTAAAATGATAAAAATTTAACAGAGAATCAGAACAGTTATAAAACTAAAAGGCACAATAAAAAAGAAGACGGGTAGCATTGCCTTCACGTTTAGGTAGAAATGGTTAAAATAAAAATTAGAACTCGGAAACAAACAGACAATTTATACTTTCACTAAATCATGGGTTACCTTAAATCGTAACTGCAAACTGACAAACAGCCAAAGTGGCCTACAATTGTTTCTACGTAATGGTGTCGTAACATATAAATCCTTGCTAAAAGTCATCTATGCAAATAAGAGAAAATGATTCAAGAGACCAGAACCGCGTGCTCCATGATAATTATGATAATTATGATTATGATAATGATGATTATTGAGCCCACGCTGTGAAGGTTATTTGCACCGATTCTCGCTCCCATGTCTCCACCGTCGCTGTTGTCACAGCGATCAGATATCATTGCCTCCGGTATTTTGCTTATACCCCGAAGAGAAATCCCGTGTTGTGTGAGAAACTCGAAAATCAACAAACACATGAATACTAAAATAACATGGCTTTAGTTCGAACTGACCAATCAGCCGTCGGCCTTAAAATAACCACGCTTCCCCACTTAGTTGTTCATGCACTTAGAAATTGTTTTGTTACCTTAGCAACCTACAGTTTTGTTTCGAGAAAATGATTTACTTAGGAGTTTTACTGAAAAACACTATTTTCACTGATGAATTGCTCTCGTGACTACGAGAGCCATGATGTGAATTAAAGACAATAGATGTGATGCAATATGTTAAATAAAAACGTGTTTATGAGCGTCAAAATCCTCAAAACAGACGAATGACTGTTTAGTTCTTACAAAATGACTAGGAAATTGTCAACCTTAAAATCCTAGGTGATTGAAAAATTACAAATAAATATATGTGGACTGGGCTGAAAACTAACAAATCCCCTGTCTCAACCTTACACTTTACTTTGAATGAATGTGGAAAATGTCTGTTTTGACCTGAACGTTTTTACACGGTCAAACTACAAAGTTACTACATGTACGGGTGATCCTCGAAATACCAAGCCTGTTGTGATGTTCTTTGGTCAAGTCGATCGTGTTGTTGTTCTGTATCAAGTATATTCTTGGTTTAAACATGATGTCATACCAAGTCTGTTGTTCAAGTCTATCGTGTTGTTGTTCTGTATCAAGTATATTCTTGGTTTACACATAACGTCATACCAAGTCTGTTGTGATGTTCTTTAGTCAAGTCTATCGTGTTGTTGTTCTGTATCAAGTATATTCTTGGTTTACACATAACGTCATACCAAGTCTGTTGTGATGTTCTTTAGTCAAGTCTATCGTGTTGTTGTTCTGTATCAAGTATATTCTTGGTTTGCACATGACGTCATACCAAGTCCGTTGTGATGTTCTTTAGTCAAGTCTATCGTATTGATGTTCTGTATCAAGTTTATTCTTGGTTTGCACATGACGTCATACCAAGTCTGTTGTGGTGTTCTTTAGTCAAGTCTATCGTGTTGTTGTTCTCTATCAAGTATATTCTTGGTTTGCACATGACGTCATACCAAGTCCGTTATTGTGTTCTTTAGTCAAGTCTATCGTGTTGTTGTTCTGTATCAAGTATATTCTTGGTTTACACATGACGTCATACCAAGTCTGTTGTGGTGTTCTTTAGTCAAGTCTATCGTGTTGTTGTTCTGTATCAAGTATATTCTTGGTTTGCACATGACGTCATACCAAGTCTGTTGTGATGTTATTTAATCAAGTCTATCGTGTTGTTGTTCTCTATCAAGTATATTCTTGGTTTGCACGTGACGTCATACCAAGTCTGTTGTGGTGTTCTTTTGTCAAGTCTATCGTGTTCTTGTTCTCTAATGAAGTGTATTCTTGGTTTGCACATGACGTCATACCAAGTCTGTTGTGGTGCTCTTTAGTCGAATCTATCGTGTTGTTGTTCTCGATCAAGTATATTCTTGGTTTGCACATGACGTCATACCAAGTCTATTATGGTGTTCTTTGGTCAAGTCTATCGTGTTGTTGTTCTCTAATGAAGTGTATTCTTGGTTTGCACATGACGTCATACCAAGTCTATTATGGTGTTCTTTTGTCAAGTCTATCGTGTTCTTGTTCTCTAATGAAGTGTATTCTTGGTTTTCACATGACGTCATACCAAGTCTGTTGTGGTGCTCTTTAGTCGAATCTATCGTGTTGTTGTTCTCTATCAAGTATATTCTTGGTTTGCACGTGACGTCATACCAAGTCTGTTGTGGTGTTCTTTGGTCAAGACTATCGTGTTGTTGTTCTGTATCAAGTATACCGGAAGTGACAGTAGCCGGAAGTCACTAAACAGGAAGTGTAAATGGCGAAGACATGAACCGGAAGTGCACAATTTTAAATATGCGTGCATAAATTTGCATGCAAAATCGTGACACAAAAAAAAAGAAAAATAAGAAGAGGCTGCAAGCAGCCTATATTCATGCGCATGCGTAAGAAAGTTTTATAATACAATATATATAAACATGATAAGAAGATGTCCGACATGGAGAAGAGTTTATCCTTTCATTCAGTCATCGTTCCTGCAAACCACGTTGTTTACTATTGAATGTTTTGTAAACGAAGGCTGTACCACAGTGAAGCCAGTGATTCTTCTACGTCTTACATATACTTAACGTGAACATTAGTTGTGTAAGTAGGGTTGTAGAAGACGCTGTCGTGACGCTTCAGTAATGCTGTTTTACCGGAAATGAAGGTAGCCGGAAGTCACTAAACAGGAAGTGTAAATGGCAAAGCTATGAACCGGAGGAGCACAATTTAAAATATGCGTGCATAAATTTGCATGCAAAATCGTGACACAAAAAAAAAGAAAAATAAGAAGAAAAACCGATGCCATTTTATAACTCATGCCGCTTCGAGCATGAGTAATTATAGTGAGATGAGATTTCTGGTGTAATAAAGTCAGTTTTGTCACCATGTTGGTGTACAGCCGGAAGTGAGCCGCTTCATACATCTCTACTAAATGTCTAATGGTTGTTCGCCTATATAAACTCTTCAACGAAATGCGCTTCAAAATTTGGCCCAGATGTGTAGTTTTAAACTTTATACAATTCCATAAACATTTTTAAATCGAAATCTGTTCAGTTTCTATGCTTCCTTATTTTGATATGACGTAAGTGCAAACAAGAATATTGTTCTAGCCGTACGCGCAGACGTCACCTATATTTCCCTCCTTCGTCGTCGAATTCAAGCAAAAGAAATATGATATTGTTGTCGTTCTGTTGTGTTCTTGGTGAAGTAACTCGGGATTTGGTATATGACGCACCACCCGAATGCACCTTTCACATTTATTTAAGTGATACCCGCGACAAGCGAATAAATGCGCTATAATCTACACAGCAGTGTAGCACACTAAATGGGGAAATTTCAAACAAATTAAACTGTTCGATTTTGAATAAATTGCAGAAACATTTTCAACATGCATTTTTAATGTTTGAAATAAAAGCGGTCAAAACATTCCATAAGTGTCACAAATTATCATTAAATTACCACAAAAAGTTTTCTCAGACTTAAATTATCGACTCCCTGCAAATAGCTCTGACTGATTCATCGGAAATAAAGAGATTAGGCTTTTCACTCAAATGCAGTTTTGCTTGACATTTTCACTCTTTTAAAACTGCATTTGAATTAAAAGCTCGATCTCTTCATTGCCAAGGAGTATAGTCAGAGCTATTTGCAGGGAGTAATAATTTAAGTCTGAGGAAACTTTTTGTGGTAACTTAATGATAATTTGTGAGAGGTATGAAATGTTCTGACCGCTTTCAGCGATTTATTTAAAATCGAACAGTTTAATTTGTTTCAAATTTCCCCATTTAGTGTGCTACACTGAGTAGATTATAGCGCATTTATTCACTTGTCGCGGGTAGCCCCAAAATTGAAAGATATTTAAGAAAAACTGTTTTTTGCCATGTTTGTTTACCGTTACTATGGAAACGCCGATAAGCATAAAAAGAACATCATCCAAAACTTTCATTCAAATGAGCCCAACATCTGATATCAAATTTAGATTTTATTGTGCTAAAGTAAGATGATTTAAAAGTGCGTTTAAAATGAAAAGTGTTACGAACAAAAAACTATCTGGAGCCACCTTAAAAGATAACAAAATACCAAAACTACATCAGTGGTTGCAAACTTTCTGACATTTGTACTGAAAAAATAGTGTCTTTACCTACAATTTACTTGCAATCGTAATTGGTCAAAATTGAACTCACAACAGAAAATGAGAAATCATTTCTTTGCAATATTGACTAATATTGTGTAAAGGCAACCTTAAAAACCTGGTTTAGTGGACACAGACAAACAACCAAACTTTAAACTAAAAACAGAACAAATGACTTTCCATTTTCACCGCCAAATGTTTAAAACAAAAAATAGCCACAAAAAAACTCCTCAGTTTGAAAACTAACGAATGACTTCCCTGTTAAATGATACAAGTGTGCCACAACTTCCATCATTCACTGGAAACTGACAAGCAGCCAAAAACTACAGCGAAACGGACAAATGGCCTTACAGTTTACATGTAACAAAGTGGGAAATCAACTTCAGAAATAATTATTTCTTGCTAAAAAAAATGATACATTTATTTTCCAAACTTTACTCTCACTTTCAATGTCCTTGTTTATATGTTGTATCTTATTGCAGGCAGTCAAATGGCCAAACAGTGAGAAGTATATAACGGCGACAATGTTTTAACTGTAACATCGTTCTGAAAGGCTAGACAATTTACCTAGTATTTCAGTTCAAGCTAAGCGGTCAATATTTCAAAGCAACATCTCTTCGAACAACTGAAAATTGAAGCATTGCATGTATATTAAGTTACTAATATCAGCGGAACTAAGGCCTACGGCAAACGTCGAACTTCACATGTGCCGAATCTAATGCAAATGAGCAAAATCTATTGTTCTTGCTCATTTGAATTAGATTCGGCACATGTTAAGTTCGACGTTTGCCCTAGGCCTAAATGAACAAGCGATAACAGTCTGATGAAAACTCTTAGCAGGCCAAATTTAATAGAAAAAGACGACAAAAATTACATGTATAATATAACACAATTGAATACTGAACACAAACAACATGCCCTTAATTCGTTTTGATTACTGTAAGCTATAATCCCTAATATGACATAAATCGGACAAAATAGCCGAGACATTTTTCCTAAGACATACAAAATGGCTATGATATTCACTGAGATATCCCTTATTGAAAACAGAAAAAGAAACCCTTCAAGTCAATTTCCTCTGAGAAATCGTTTTGTAAGCTAAATACTTTTACTGAAAACTGACAAATCATCAGTTGAATGGCATGCCCTAACAGCTTCGACTGAGAAGTCGTTTTGAAAGATTAAAACCAAGACTTCACTAAAAATCAACATATTAATTAGGCAAAAAGACTGAAAACGTAACATGAAGTACGATTTTCACGAATAAATTGGTCCATCAATAAATTCCTTATTGACATTTCGGCACGTTTGGTATTGTTAGGGGCAACATCAATAAGAAAAATAGGTCCGCAACGCGTACATATGTCTACCAGAAGGTTATGCATGTTTATTTGTTTGGTTTATTCTAGGCAAATCTCAAGCATCACGCATTCTTTGAGTGATTTTTTATAGCCAAAGGTATGCTTGAGAGCAACATATGGGCTGATATTTCACTTGAAAAATGAGTCTCGTCTATACTCCTACTTACTCTTGATTAAAACCGTAAAACAACTTTGTGCCAATTCGCCTCGATTTTAACAACATACTAGGGGCCGACATTGTACGAAGGTCAACTATTCTAACATTGAGAATTTGTGATTCTACTCTATTATTAATCCTTAAAGTTAAAATTACCCTAACCCGCCATGAATATTTATAAAGTTTTTTTTTCTGTTAACGAGAACTGTTTGGATGAACCAATGCAGTTATTCGATTTCGAGGTTTCATTCTCTTTGTGCTATCATTTATCAGTTGGTACTGGAATTTGTTCGTTAAACCGCGCCACGAAGTTTGTTATATCTGTGTTGCACTGTATCTCGACTGAACTAAGAAAATTATGTTCGAATTTGGCGGCAATAAAAAAAATTGAGAAAAACGTTTATCTTTGAGCTGCGCTTAAAGTAAAACTAGTTTCTCTACCTCTTTCTTTCTTTAAGTTGGTTATTGTCCTTCCTTCTTCCTTGTTTGCTTGATTCTGACATTTATAGTTTCCTTGTATCCTGCATAGAAACAAAACAAAATTATATCAATAAATGCCATCACGTTTTGGCCGGTAAACACTCGTTTTCATATCTCAAATTGACCTTTCCTTTTCACTTTAAGTTACATGAAGTAAAACCTATTTAACATTTAGAGTAAAATTAGAAAAAAAGATCAGTATAGTGTATGCCTCGAACCCGAGTCGTTCGCTTCATAACTAATATCCTTATCCATTATTCCAACGTGGATTAGCTGCCGGGAGATGTAATTTTTAACATATTTATAGAGTTACCCATAACAATAAATGAAAGCTAACCGTTTTCAAATCAGTGCTTAACCCTAAACACTGTAGATCAATGCTAAACCTTAAAACACTACTACTTGGTTAACCGGAGCTCTGTTCTCTCAGTTCTCCGGGTTCTCTGCGCAATAAATGGGGTTCTGTTCTCGTGTACGTCAGTACTACGGTATAACATATAAAATATACTACGTTATGTAAAACCTCATAAGGTGTCCAAGGTCAGTTTGAGAGATGGAAACGAGTGTTAAGGTGATTCCTCAGTTTTGCACTGCGCATCCTGTACTGCGCATAACACGTAATAGTCCTTTCATGGCAGCCAGTTGATAACAACACTCTTTTTAGTGAACGGTTTTTAAAACACGCAGCTGGAAATTTAATTTTCTTACGAGTATTTTTCAAAAGGAGAATTACCATAATTTATAAGCAATGAGCGTGCGCGGTTGAGCAAAATGAGCGCGCGCACATTTTGGAGGATGGAATGTTTTTTATCAAAGGCCCGCAAGCTCGTTAGAAAATACGACTGTCTTTTTCTCTCTAACGAGCATGGTGACCTATATTTTTTATTGCATCATTTTGATGTTAAATTAATGCTTTTTAAGTTAACAAAGTTAAAAAAAAATTCCTCGACAGGAAAAAAAGATATCGCTAAAAACATTCTCAAATCAGTTACTCGTGGGAGCAAATTGATGACCTTGAAAACATGGACGCGAGGAACGTTTTGAGTCCGTGTCATTTGAAGTTGTGTGACGTTTTTATAAATTTTATTTTAAAGTGTTCCCATATGGTGGAGACTTTAACCTATCAAGTTTTTTTGAAGAATTGTAAACTTTGCTTTCACGGGTTACCGGGAAAAGAAACATGAACCGATCAAATAATGACGTGCGTGATCGGTATTGCTATAGGCATAAATGGGGCAGCATTGGTCCATCATATCTCTTTACCAAGCATGGTGACCTATCTTTTTTATTGAATTTTTCGAAACAACTTATGGTAGGGAGCTGTTAGGGAAAATTTAAAAAAAAACGTTCGACAATTTTTATTTCTGAGGAATCACCTTAACTGTTTTAGCCACCGCAAAAAGATTCAAAAGCTGACGTTTCGAGCGCCAGCCCTTCGTCAGAGCGAATCACAAAGGACTGACGCTTCACGAATGGCATGGAATGGAATACGAACAACTGAGGGCTATTGCTCGAAACGTCACCTTTTGAATCTCCTTCCAGTGGCTAATTTACCTTGACTCAGTTTTCATTCATCCCCCCGCCACTACCGAAGTTACGAAAGCTTCTCAATCAACTCACCTCTTTAAACATTATCATGTCGAAGTTGATGAAAGCTCTGCTATGATTTCTCATTCATGTGTTTACCTAACAAAAGAAAAGTATGATTTAAGTATACGTATTCGCTTGGTAATGTGTCTATCTAACTAAAGAATTATATAAAGTTAGATTTAGGTTTATGATAATTAGTTATATTTAGGTAAATAATTTTTATTTGGATAGTTTGATATTATAATGGATAAGGTTATTTTAAAACGTTTTATTATTATTGTATGTAGTAGTCCACGGCTCACTGAGATGATGATGAAAATCGTAGGCCGGAAGTTAAACGGGACAGAAGCCTTCACCCACAATAATCCCTGGTCCAAATTTCTTTTGAGGGAGATTTGTTGTCTTGATCTCATAACACTGACATCTACTGGAACAAAAGACATAGTATTTTTTATCCGTTTAATTTTTCTAGACTGCGATTAATCTCTTTTTTCTTCCAGGGATAGTCGCGAGGGCGAAACACCTGAGCGAATGGCGCCTACTCGTTGGAGGCGATTCTTGGCGGAGACGGAGTTGTCGTCTATTTTATTCCGCAGGGAAAGTCGCACGAGTGAAACACGCGGGTGAGTCACGTCTCATCGCGACGGCAATTTTTTTCGCGCTCTGGCGTGTTTTGCTGGCTCGACTATCCTTGAGAGTCATATGAACCTGTTCGTTGTCTTTTTTTAGACACGAACCAATAAGATCTAAAATATCATGAAATGCTTTTTCAAATCTCACCTCCTGAAACAATTCATGATGGGATTGATGGTGTCTGCCACATTCTTCCATTCCGCGTCTGTCTGACATCTATCTGGAGAGAGAGATAGTTGAATTATATTATTATTATGTCGATTATAAGCGCTCTTACGATTATGCTTTTTGTCGCTCCCATTGAGACTAAGCGCTAAGCGACATAAATGACGGCGCTTATAATTAAAATCGTAGTGTTGCTAGTGTTGTAAGCTAACTGCCGATTCCCACTCCTGATCTCTCCTTCCTTAACCGTGCCATACTTGAACCAGTAGTGGATCTAAGGAACGCCCACCCCCCCCCCCCCCCCCCCCTTTCCTCCCTTGCGAAAGACGAAGAGTAAATGTAAAGGTTATTCTTATAATAAATACGTACCTTATCAATCGTGTACGCGAAGACTGATCACTGGGTGACTGAACGCGACCATATATGGAGTATCGGTTGTTCAGAATGACTCGCTATTCCTCAACCAAACTTGCGAGGACACCTAAAGGAACGGCGCAAAGGGGAAATAATTATAAGAATTGTGAGCTAAAGCCACCCAAAAAATGATTGAAAACTTATAGACTTGTTAGAAGGAATTCAAAGGTATTATTAACAAACCGCGATTTATTTTGCCATACTTCACAATAGTAACACACCAGATGCTGTGTTCCAGGACCCTGCTGTTGTTGAAAAGGTGGATAGCGCTATCCACCGGATAATCACTATCCAGGGGATATGACAATGGATTTTGTTAAGACTTTTGCACTGGATAGTGATTTATCCGGTGGATATCGCTATCCACCTTTTGAACAACCGCGGCCAGACTGATCAAATTACTGTATATCGCTAGCCTGTTCCAGGCGTTAAGTTTGTGGCGCGCGAAAGAAAAATTGAGCGCAAGAGAAAAAACGAGGGGAGGCTGGGTTTTTGGCTCATCCTCGGTGTAAGAACCTGTGACGTCACGTATTGACGATTTTTTTTTTTTCCTTCGCTGTCAATGTCATGAGCTTCCGTGTTCTGACCGCCCATTGCCGGATTAGCTTGCTAAAGGCAATTATGTTAATTAAAGTTAAAGTTAAAGAAACTCACGAGTGACGTAAAACAAAGAAAACAAAAGGCATAAAACAATAAAGTCAACTGGGAATGCAATGCTACAAAGGTAAAAAAACAAAGGAAAAAGTCACAGGTTCTAACACCGAGGTAAACCCGGGTTTTTCCTCGCGCCGACCCTATAGCGCCACGCGCTGCTTTTCGCTGATCCCCACAATCTAAACGCCTGGAAGAGGCTAGTATATCGCCTCAGTACAGTCTGTGTGTATCTCAAACCACATACAACGATAATTTTTTACAGACCCGATTTTTTAAGAGGCAATTGTTAAATATGGCTGAAAGTTTAGTTGCAGACTAACTAAGTTGCATTTTATAGCGTCCAGTGTAAATTGAGTAGAATAAAATTGCTATATCGTGTCAGTCTGTGTGTAACTCAAACCATTTCTCACTGAGAAATGCACAGTTGATTGAGCCGGCAATTGTTAAATATGGCGGCTGAAATTTTAGTTGTACTACTAGCAAAATAGAGTCTTAGAGTGGTTTTACTTCATCTGTGAAACACTATCTAACAATTGGTGTGTGATAGTCCAAATTAAACAAAAGGAAACAATGGAATTATAGTCAAATAGTGCGTACTATTCTACTAACTATTTCACAGATGAAGTAAAATCACTCTAGTAGAGTCGAGTGTAAACTGAACCGTTTAAACTATTACTTGAAAACATTTCACAATAAATGCTGCAAGAAAACTATATAACAATATAATATATTTCTTACCTAAAGTATGTAAACTCCGTAGAAGACGTATCAAAGTTATCGTCATTCATCCACGCGTTGACAAAATAAATCTTCGCTTCAGAAAATGTTGTGGTCTGCATCCTGGGCAGATGACTTTGTTCCTCATCTCGAGCAATATTAAAGATATTAAAGTTTCGTTTGCAATCTAAAATTATCTGTGAAGATGAATTTTACTTTATCCGCCATCTTCGCTTTCCTCGTGGTGAAGGTGCGAAAAAAATAAGAATAATGAATTGTTAATTAATCTATGCATTTGCAATTCAAATAATAATTTATTTATAAAAAATATTCCACTGTTCTACATGGAAGCAATTACCTAGAAAAACATGTTTCCATGTCCAAAATATTTAGGAAAAAACGTGCACAGTTATGGGAGGATGGATTAATAGTTCGTGGTTTTGTTCTCGGAAAAAATTTACCGTCAAAATTTACCTTTCAGCTGTATTCAAAAGCTGCAAGCGTAAATACCCTTGATTGATAAATTACAGCGGCGCATTTCCTCGCTCCAAGACCCTTTTTACTGCAGAGGGGAGAGGGAGAGAGCTGATAAACGATTATGAATTGTCTATGTGCCACACGATGCTCCCCCCGCCTCACTCACCTCCCTTTCCATCCAAATTTACCGAGAAATAGCTCCTAACATTTCATTTTATCCATTGATTTCGTTCTGAGTTTGGATTCAATGGATTCGTGATCCAAAGAAACGCACCCTAAGGCCGTTTCAGATAAACCTGATACAAATTTAGGCCAACCCAATTAATTAATTAAATAATTAATTAAGATCACCCCATGTTGATGGTTGAATCTTTGGGTGCCTAGCTATCCTCATTTTTATTTCATATTTAACATTTAAAAACTTCATTAAAGTTCCAATATTATTCCCCCCCCCCCCCCTTTTTTTTGTGTCCCAATCACACAGTCGTAAAAATTACCAAGAAATTTACAAAACTTCACATAACATTGATCTAAAGGCTAAGTTATAGCATTTGTGGATTGTTTAAAACGTTACCGAAATACATTCAAAAAGGGCAAAAATGGCATTTGACTGTAATCCTCCCTTAATTGACCCAAGCTGAATTAATTCAGAATGACGCAGAAGGCAGTCCACTGAGTGAGTATTCACAAAATTTATTCGACTCATGTGATGTTCGGCGTCTGAATCTAACCAGTGCATGAGCCAGGCGGGAAAAACGGCTCAGCCGATCCGAACTGATTAGATGGGTAGAAAATACCACCATAATTTCTCCTTCGGGCTCTATGCGTCCCTTTATTAGGAACCTTAGTGCATATAACCCGTATAAGGACTGATTGATTTGATGAATTTCCCGCCATTTTTCTTTTTTGTCGTCTGCGGCCTCGCTCGCCGCCTGCCGTGACCGATTTCAGCGTGAGGAAAGCCGTTTTCAATTGCGTAAACAAGGTGAGTATTTTTTTAATCTTGAAAAGTTATGCTGAATTGGCAAGTCTATCTTTCAGCTGAATGTTCTTCTATTCTATATTCTATGTTAAATAACTGATAAAATGTACGTGTTCTCGCAAAATAAAGAAATAAGAAAGAAGCTAAGTATAATGGTTATTACACGGAAATAAAATGTTCAAAACTCAACTGGCGTCATTTCTATGGTAAATAAGAGTACAGACCATGGAAATATGCCTCCTCCCTTAACAGGGGCGTAGCCAGGAATTTTCAGAGGTACGCACGATCACTGTTTTCAAACATTCCCCCTACCTCCTCCCCCACCCTTAAGTCCTTTTTTTTTTCCACTTTTTCAGGTACGCACGTGTGACGTGCGTACAGGTAGCTACGCCCCTGCCCTAGTGCCCCTAGGCAGAGGGGGAGACACCTAACAAACCAACAAACATTAAACTTCATTCCCCTTTTTAAGATGTTCCTTCCATATCCATTACAACATAACATAATAATGCATGTAGTCAAACTTGAACAAATTTAATTTGTACTCCGAAACTAACTGCACTAACTATAACAATTGACTTTCGAAATGTCTGTAATCACTGCATGCATTTTATTTGCTTTCTACTGTTGATTATTGATCACTTTTTCACACTTCATTCCCCAACACTTTCTACCTGACACTGGAATTCAGCAGTTGCTACCTCAGGGGCGGATCCAGGGGGGGGGGGGGGGGGAAATGGGTGAATTTTAGGTGGGTAGTGGTGGATATCCACCACTACCCACCTACACTGAGGTGACTAGTTGTTTTAGTATATACTGAAACAGTGAGATAATATAACGAAAATGATGCTTTTAACTCATTTATTCCTGTCAACGATTACAATTTTGGCGCGCAAATTGCTGGGAGGTGAATAGCACTTGCTATTCCGAGTTTCGGTAGCCAATCAGAGCGCGCCAACAATGCTATCCACTGTTTCAGTATAATTTTATACTAAAATAGAATATCAAACTGAAATCCCAATAATTATGACTACTATAAACTAAACAATGCTTTTTTTGTTACAGAACGTCCTACCCAACCAGAAATAATCTGCTATGTGCATGCTGTTTCACCCATAAAGAAGGCCACACACTCAGACAAAAAATACTTCAACTGCACTCTCCAGAGAAACGATGATGTTGTTCGTGCTGTCTGCTTTACACCACAAAATCAGGCTGAAGTCTATACACTTCAACAAACAAAATCACTCGTGAAGATAACAAATTACTCAAAGTCTTCGATTCATCATCAACCACAAGACTTGAACTACCTCCAATGAAACAGCCAACACTAATTTTGATTACTCTGACGAATTGAGAGCAGCTTGTTTCATAAACAACATCTCATCAATCAACAACATTGCTTCAGAACAACCTGTTGGTAAAGGCAGCCAGAGGTGTTACGGATTTCTAGTGCCAAAACAGTCATTACTCAGCATCAAGGTAATGGAACGGGAAGAAAAGAGACGCCGGGAACGAGATTGGGGGAATTCAGGAATAAAAATCGTATTACATATGAGTTACATATGCTGACCATTTAATCGCTGCTGTTCATATTTTAGATACCATTTTATGGGGAAAACCAGAGATGAACTCTTCTCAAACATCATATACGAAGATCCAGATGAGGAACCTTTGTGCAAGTTAACCGTAGAAAGCATCAAATTATTCCTGCGTGTTGGTGCAAACTGCATCTGTATTTAGAGCTGATTTCAACTGTGTCGAAAGTAATTTCACGGTCGCTTTGGTCTTGCAATGCTACGCTTTGTGATTGGCTAAAACATTTCGCGCCACTTTCTCAACCAATCAGAAGTAAAAACCAAACTAATCGCGACTTTCTCACGCGTTTTCCCGCGCTTGGCGTCGGCTACATGTATTTTTTCGAGTTCTGATTGGTTCATTTGATTATCTGCGTCTGTTGTGATTGGCCACAGTGACCACTTTGGTTTTGGTTTACGACTCTCCACTATATTATTACGCTCTGTTGGTGCATAGAAGTCAAAAAACACTTTTTGGGAGCCTTTGTACAAATTGTGTACTTTCTTCATTTCTCTTGTTTTCGCTGTTTGCTTCATTTTTAACTCGTGAATTCCCGAAGAGTTGAACGAGTTACAACATACGGGAAAATATGCAAATTTTCACTCGGTCGATCGGCTGTAAACATTGAAGCGATATGTAATGGCCAGCTGCCTTACCCATGGGGACGGCGTCGGAGGGAGGGGAGGGTGGGGAGGCAGAGGTATAGGAGAGTAGAGGGTCCAATTAGTTGGCTCCCTTTCGCAAGGTTTTCTGACCAATCACAAAGCGTAATAAAGCAAACGCGAAAACAGCGAAACCTGTATTAAGCGCACCCCATATTAAGTGGACAACATCTATTAAGCGGACACTAGCTGCTTGGGTCCTTAAATTTTCTTTCCACGACTGTTCAGTAAACGAGCCTGTATTCAGCGGACCCCTCTATAAAGCGGACACTAGCGAGGGTCTCGATTGTGTCCGCTTAATACAGGTTTCACTGTAATTTCCGGCGCTCATTTCCAAACTGTTCTATCCTTCACTGATATTTTGATAAAACTCACTGTTAATATTTTGAATTGCTTTCTAGTTACTGGAGAAGGATGTCCTTGACCGTATCGGTTATAAAAGTTGTCGATATCCTTGGATCAAAGATCGTGCCTTTTTTAAGGAAGTCAAATGGAGCCAACTTGAATCATTGAAAATCAATCCGCCTTAAAAGCAAGGTAACAACGGTGCTACTAAGGGTGTTTGAATGGAAAATAACCACTGTCAGAGTTATCCTGATAACTTTTAGGTTATGCAGCTAGAAAAATATGCTGACTTAACAACTTTTCAGAAACAAGAAGTACCGCTTAAAAATGTAATCCGTACCCACAAGACGATTTTCTGGTACCCTTCAGGGTTTAATTTCCTTTCAAAATTTCCGACCATTACCCACGTCAATTTTAACGGGAGACGGAGTGAGCGAAGAAAGTTTGAAGTCTCGGCGCACTGTAGTATCATCTTTAATCTTTATCTTTAATCATTTGCTCCTAAAACAGTGAAAACTATACTAGGAGATATAAATAAATATAAATATAAAACTGAATATGTAAACATGGATTAATACATCAAAACAATGAAATTATGGCTTGAGTGGCAGCGGTCTAAAATGGTCATGGTTTTGGGTCATGTTATGGTCCCAAAACGCTTTGAAAGTTTGTGATTGATATGATATGCACATGACGTTATGACCTGCTGAAAGTAGTACTCTACGTCAACTACCGCGGGGTGAGGCAGAGGCTAAAAATAATCAAAGGACTCTAAGAACCATCTCGTGAATACGAAAAGGTTAAATTGGGGAAACCAAACGCCAACTAAATGAACGCTTTGGGGAACATCGCCGCTCCATCCTCAATCACCACCATCTTATCAATCCTACTCCTTTTACAATACATTTAACCAATCTGGCCACTCTATCAACGACATCCTCTTCATTCTCTTGGAACTCATCCACAACAACCGCGACTCAGTCAGAAAGGCACGCGAGGCCCATCTTAAAAATAAAGCGATGACTCTTGATCCTCATGGTATACAGCTATTTCAATTAACGTTGTCGGGTAAAAGCTCAAAGCTACAAGCCAAGATAGTTGGGAGCGGCGCAAAAGAAACGTTTTTCCCGCTCGTCGTATCGCTCATTCGCGCCATTTCTTTTCGTTTCGCCGCTCCCAACTATCTGCAAGCCTGGAACAGGCGCTCGGGTTACTCGTTCAGTCTTGACTTGTAGGCTTTGAGTTTTGAGCTTTGAGCTTTCACCCGACAACGTTAATTGAAATAGCTGTAAATAGACGTGATGAACTTAATTAGTGACATTTAGCTTCTTTCTTGCCAATCATTTTCTGTTATTCTGTTATGTCATATTTGAAAAGTTATATATGTAACGGTCCTTTTATAAATGTATTCATTTTTGTCTTCTAGCCCTCGTAGGTTTGTTTTGCAAACCGAAATATCGGGCAAATATATTCAACTGTTTGTTTTTTTTTTATTTCACTTCTGTCTCAACCTCTTCTCCTTGCCGTAAGGATCAGTTTGCCGTTTTTACAGTATACTATAGCCTGTTATCCCTGGTGCAGATATCTCAGATCAGTAAAACTATTAAAAGTGTTTAATGTCACGGAATTATGCGTTTTGTGTTTTCGTTACAAGTGAGCCATGTTCAAACCACGGATTTTTTTTTTCAAGAACCTGGTGTATAGTTTTGTTTATAAATCTGGGGTCAATTCAATAAAACTTTTACACGTGTAATTTACAAGTGTAGCTATTGTTTTCAACCGCCTCTGAAACAATGGCTACACTTGTAAATTACGATTGTAAAAGTTTTATTGAATTGACCCCTGGTGTCAAATGTCGCTTCGCTCACTCCTTCCGTTTGTTCGCCTCGCTTTTTCTATAGAGTGTTTTCACTCACGTGGTTTGCAGCTATGCTAATTTGTTTGAACAAAACAAAGTGTTTGCAATAGATAAGAGTTCAATCCTCACAGGATTAGCTTGGGACACCAATATGGCCGCCGTTTTATTGTTTTGGGACACCAACATGGCCGCCGTGACGTCATGTGAAAACATTCCATAGGAACGAGAGTATTCACCATCTCAACTTATACCCCCACCCTGGTACAAGGGGAGGGGAGGGGGTGGTTGCAGTCCCCCTTGGTTTTTTGCTGTTAGAATGTTTTGGAAAGATCCTGCTTTTAAATGATAGCCTGTGATGTGCTCTACAAGATATGGTTACTATTATGGGTTATGGTGCTGCAATGAATGACGCGCCACGCAGCACAAATGACACACACTGAAATTAAATAATTAACTGTGGTAAATTTTAGTGCTTTAACAACACATACACTTCTTACTGAGAGTTAGCTCTAGTAATGAGTAAGGAAGTGGGGGCCACAAGGAAAAAAGTAATTAACCTCGGTGTGATTCGAACTGATCGAGATTCGAGAAAGGCATCAATTGGTCTAAAACGCTCATTTATATTTTCGGATACCAACAGGAAGGTTGAAGAGGTAATAACTGAAACAACAAATCATGTTTTTCTTCAAAGCCTAATATTTAATATCTATTTGTCATATGGGGTGTTCGAAGGAATCGTATGCTTAATAGGGAGTGACGTTTTTGAAAGTCCATCTAGCGGAATTAAATGCAGGAGGCGTGAACCAAAGGACTTTATTACTTTATTTACAAAAATACAAATATATGGTGACTGTAAGTACAATCGGAGTTAATGTACCATAGAGATTTTGTCTCTATCTCTGAAATGACCGTTATATGTACCGCAAAATCTCTATTAAGCCACACCACTTTCGGGGGGGGGGGGGGGCTTACTGATTTAGCAAAATGCAGCACAATGTACACTATCAGGATATAATATGATGTGAACTTTTTTCAAGCATCGTAATCTCAGGATTAAATTGAATTTTACAATTACGAATCGATGCCTTCAGTCTTGCAACACATGAACACGTGTAAAGCATTCGCCCAATCAATCACGTTACAAACTGAACTTCCAAGACGTGAATAAATCATAGTACCGTGCAGTATATTTTTTCTAAATGGGGAGGGGTGGGGGTGGCTTAAAAGAGAGAGAGGGGGAGGGGGTGGGGCGGCTTAATAAATTTCTTCTTCTAAAGAGAGGTAGCGTATTTGAGAGGGGTGGCTTATAATAGAGATTTTACGGTAGTTAGATTTACAACTGCTGCTCTTGTTCATCGAATTTATTATCCAATGCTACCCTAAACCGCACTGACAAGAAGATGCTACTGATGCACTCAGTGGCCCTGAAAGATTAGAAATTATTATGTTTTAAAGTTGAAATAACAATCTCATGTTTTCTGCTTGTGGGAGGTTAGACTACGAGCAGTCCCTCTTTCCCAGCTTAGTCCATCGAACGAGAAACGAAAAAACATCGGCGAGCTGAAAATAGTCACGCGAAAACTAGGGTGCCCGTCTCGCCCCAGTTTTCCGCGGCCATTTTCCGCTTGCCACTCGCTCGACAGACTAAGCTGGGAAAGAGGGACTGCTCTTAGTCTAATGAGAGGCTATAAAAATGCAGTATTTGTATATGGATGGAACACGGAAAAATAATGAAAGCTTTTTACAAAATTACAGACCAAAGCTTGATTCTTACCTTTTGTGTGTAAAGTCTTTCTGAAAGCTTTTCGTGTAGGGTGGACAGTTCTGATATACTGAGTGTAGATTCCACCAAGTCAGATACCTGAGAATTTACAGTGATAAATAAACACAGATCAGAATAGAGTTGAACTGCTTACAGACACATTCATAATAAGGACACCTCTCTACAACGGACACCTCTATAATATGATGGATTTCCCATGGGCATACGTATCATTGCTATGCTTGGCATTCGGGTGTCAGTAAAACGTGGGGTCGGAGCTGGGGTCGGGGTGGTATTAGGTCTAGGATTAAGTATGGGATTAAATATAATCCTATACCTAATCCTAATCCAATGCCTAATCCCATACCTAATCCTAGACCTAAACCCACCCAGACCCCGGCCCTGACCTCACGTTTTACTGACACCCTTGGCATTCGCAGCTTTTGCCAATGTATACCACTCCTTGATTTGCTCAATTCGCTTGACGCAAATCAGCCACTTTTGAACTTTGCTTGGGGTAATTTTTTGTATTTTGTGTACTGCTAACAGCATTAAATAGTTGATATTTCAACCTTGAAACTCCATAGGTTTAGGTGGTTCTGCATCAGTTTGGAGAATATGTTTCCAGTTTTTTCTCCGAGTTAAGGGTTTTTTGATCTCAGTAACTGTAAAGCTTGGTTAAAGTAAATTGTTGTTACAACCTTACATAAAAATTCACTCACCAATGTATTGTAAACTGTTATTCTGCTGGCATAATGAACAATTTTCTGCAGGAGGGTTTCATGGGGTGCTAACATGTTTGAAACGCACTTGGGAGCCTATGGGATGACAAGGATAAACTAGTTGTTAATAAATAAATGTAATAATAATTGGTGAGCTTGCCAACTTGCCACCTGTGGACCCCCCTCCCCCCAACCCCCCCCCCCCCCCTCATATTGAGAGAGAGACCACACAACAAAAAGAGACCTGATGCAAGAGACCATTATTGCAGGTGTACAGGGGTGTATGCAAGCATGACATCAATTTTGGCATGTCTGTATTGCTCATACCCCAACACCCCTCCCTCCCACCCACCCACCTTCCATGGGAGGGGAGGGGGGGGGGGTATGAATAGTTCCTTAAACTCCATATTGGTCAATACAAACATACTGTATGTATACTTCTCCACTCAAAGTAACTCTGTTAAACTGTTCTTAACTATGGCTAATTTAATGTCTGAAAGTAAAACATAGGCAGCAAACACACCATGTACCTTGTCAGGTCACATTTTGGCACCATTGTTCAAACTAAGATGCAACCAATGGCATTAAAGATAAGGCCATCACACATTGCCTCTCATGTTAGTCTTAGGAGAAGCACTGCCTACATACAATGTATTAACAGAAGATCAATAAATCTAACACCCACCTTGGCAGATTCAGAGATAACATCTTTTAAAAATCCAGTAGCTACTGTAAAATACTGGTGGTGAACGTCGGGAACATGTCCTTCATGATTTCCTTCATGGCATGTCACAGTTTCTTTATGAAAAGAATCATCTTTGGAAGAACAAGCTGCAGCATCTGTTGATTCCCTTCTGTTCACTTTTGAAAAAAACAAGGTTAGTTAATTACTGACCTGGTGACTGCAGTAAAATGGAAAACTGTGGGAATTTACATATATCATCTTTTTATAATAACTGAAGTAAAGAGCTCAATCTGATTGGTCAATAAGAATTGACGAATTTTATAATAATTATATTATAACAATTGGTCAATAACTATCACATGACCTGTACGGGCCTGCAAACTTTTTCTTTGCAAAACCATTGATGAAAGTCCTGTATGAGGGCCATACGCATTTGCACACAAGCAGGGCCAGAAAAAGCCGACTCTGGCCCTACTACAAAAGCAGACAGCCTCACACGTTAAAATTTCAAGTAATTTTGTCTTCAAACTGGTCATTATGATAAAATTCTTATTGACTATGTTAGGTCGGGCCTAATAATCTGAAGATGCTTGAGGCTAAGTGGAAATTCGTTTCAAACTGTAATTTTCTAAATACATAGGTGTATAACTAAGAACCAATTGTGGAAAAAAGTAGTGTAAGAATCGTATTGTAAGGAAGTATTGTATTGCAAGTAGTATAAGTATTGCAAGCAGTGTACGTCTTGTTTTGTAAGTAGTGTTTTTTGTGTTGCAATAATAATAATAATAATAATAAAAAGTTAGGTCAGGCCTGATGGGAAAATATTTGGGTCTCGGTCATGGCGCATAGACCTCACTGTGCTCAGTCTGTATGCAATGACCTTGAAACAAATAATTATTTTCCCATTCGGCCCTCCCACTTAGTCAATATGTCCATATTATTTTTACCTTTTGAACCAAAAATTGCTAGAAACATATAAAAATTCATATTCATAGCTCATGATTTTGTTTGCAGCGCGCACTCATTCACAAGATACAAAGTTAGACAGGCTAAAAGTTCCTTCCTTGCTATGTTTGCTACATATGGCACTCTTACTTTCATTACCCAGTGTAGAAGGGGCAAGACAGGATGTAATTTCAGGCATGTAATTGCAAAGAGTCTAAGCTTTCAATGTTTATTGATGATTCTGTACAGGATATTAGGATTTATTTAAAACGTAATACCTTCCATATGATCAACCAGTCCTTCTTTTTGTTTTTCTGTCTGATTGCTTGATGGTAAATCATTTCCTTCTTCAGTTTTCTTTTCACCATGTGCACCACTGTTACCTGCTGAAGGCTGAGACTCTGCAGCATGGACTGTGTAATGCGTGTTATCTGTGTGATGGTCCAAAGGCTTCTCTTCATGGCTAAAGCTTCTTCCGAATCTGTGTTCATCAGCTTCAGAGAAGGAGAATCTATTTAAGCTGCTTTTACTTCTTTTACGATGAATCTTGCAAGAATATCCCAGAAGGCCCAACAGGACCTTCATAATTCTTGGATCTGCAAAACAAAACAAAAAATGATGTTCAATGATTAGCTGCATTTTTAAAAATTATCCAGTGGTTGTTCTTATGGTTTCAGTTTTCATTAATCAGCTTTCAGCCAATAACAAAGAGTGCCACAAGAACGGTTGTCCCCCCCCCCCCCCCCCAGAATTACATAAATTAATGTGTTTTGCCAGAACCAATAATATTTGTATAGCTCTGTCGAGAGAGACAATGTGGAGCAAAGTATCCTGTCTGAGCAAACAACACGAAGGCAGAGACCAGGGCCCAGTTGTTCGAAAGCCAATTAATGCTAATCCAGGATTAAAAGTTAACCTAGGATTTCATTTCTCTTGTTTAAAAATGTTTTCAAAAGCTTATTTTTAGTTTCAAGTGAAGGCAAGTCAAAGTTGAAAGGACATTGAGTAGTTATTTAACCAGAATCAAAATTGATGCCAATCCTGGGTTAGCTTAATCGTGCTTTGAACAACCTGGCCCAGGGCTCAAACTATCAACCTTCAGATTGAAAGTTGACTTGCTAAACACAAGACCAATGCACCTTTGCTATCCACACAATGAATAACAAAATTTTCCAAATTGCAGCATAGTTGAACCTCTGCTAATGTAAAACCCCGTAAGGTGGACACCTTCTGTTTCTTTAAAGGGGCACTGAGTCATCCTCGCAGCCACACACAACACTCCATTAAGGAGACACTTTAACTTCGGAAGGGTGTCTACAAGGTTTTAATCAGAAGGGTGTATGAAAGCCCACTCTTGGAAGAGACTGACCTGTTGGAAGCCCACATTTCAGTTTCTAGCAAAGAACCTGGTTCTACTGTACACTAAATCTTATTTTCAATGGAATTTCTGGTTTTCCTTTTTAGATGGTAAACACACTGTAACTCCATTTGAATTATGAACTAGTGGCATTATCCCTCCATTAGTTAGACCAGGTCTTTATCAATATTGAAAGCACATATAAATTCAGAATAAGTCGCAAGAGAGCTCGCCTTTTTCCATGGCTGTAAGTACAGTGATGGGGTCAGCTAAAAGAATCACATTCATCACTGAGAAGGACTCTGTGAGAGACACTTCACGACCAACAATGATCCCTCCTTCATCATGTCCGCACTCAGCAATAAAATGGCACAGCAATGGAACCACAGATACGCAACTCACTTGCAAGAAAAAGGAAAGAGTACATATATTAAAAATTAGACAATGGACAGTGGCACTCTTTGCTCTCAAGATAGTCAAACAGGCAAACATATGCTGTAAGGAAATGTGATGTGATTACAGCACATAAGTTGTACTCCCAGTGGAAGGTGATTTTCTTATGCATTCATGTATTTTGCTTGCATAACGGTATTTAGTATCGTTAAAACAAGAACAAGAATGTTCATAATTGAATCCAAACTTCCAAATTGAATCCGACCTGTTATTGCATCTTCCTGTTCTTTGCACCATAACTTTTGAATGCTCACCTAATCCTTGCACACCTTGTTCGACTGTGGAAATCATTTGAAGAATATGAAGAAGGGTTTCTACAATGTGCAGCTGCTCAGATCTGTATTACAAAATAGAAGAGGTACAAATAATAATTGAAAAGAGTACAACTTTTATTAACAAAGTTAAATTTCTCCTGGGTAATCACCTTCTGTATCAGAAAAAAGTGGTTTCTAATGGCCATGGGATGGAGGTGGACACTTACAATAGATCTTAATGACAATATTTTACTGAGAACTTATTCAAATTAGATTCCAAGGAGAGTGGAGCTTACACGTGTTTGGTGGCTGATGATACACACCATCAATCTGTAGATCTCCCACTGGGGAGGGGATTCCCTGAAATTTTGAAAGGAATCCCTCAAAGGTACCAGAAGTTTACCTGTTTTGTGGGTGCGACTCCCGGGGGGGGGGG
The DNA here is from genome assembly GCA_022457155.1 of Cladopsammia gracilis. Lineage (NCBI taxonomy): Eukaryota > Metazoa > Cnidaria > Anthozoa > Scleractinia > Dendrophylliidae > Cladopsammia > Cladopsammia gracilis. Next base: position 751,249 of record JAJGOT010000091.1, on the reverse strand, counting down.
GGGGGGGGGGGTACTCCCATATATGAGCTATATAGGTATGTGCCGCTGTGAAGGGTAAAGTTTTCAGGCAGTTTAGTCTAGGATAGGGTATAGTAATCAGAGATTTTTGGTCTAGAATAGGGTATCATTTTCCGCGAAACTGATCAGTTACGTGAAGAATTTCGTCTAGACAAGGTTTACTGGCAAATGGCATTTAAAAATTGGTACAGCGGGCAGTAAGGCATTTTTACTGACTCCTGTTAACTTATAACTGTGATAGTGAACGAGTTTCTGGAAAATAGCGAGTCTGGAATAGGTCTAGGATAGAGTAGGGTTTTTCGGTGTTTAGTCTAGAATATGGTTACAAAATGCAGCTAAAATGGTCTAGTATAGGTTAAGGGTCTCAGAGTCCCAGCAGCACACCCCCACCCGAAGATATGCCCCCCCCCCCCCCCCCCCCCGGGTGTGACTCGCATTAATTTTTACCCCTTAGAAGAGGTACTAATTCTTTCGGAAAAGTTGTTCCTGTCTGCATATTTTTTATGCGACTAAATGCATTCAGCAATCCGCTTCATGACAGTGCGTGACCTGCGGGTGTCATTTTTTTTTTGCAGGTCTTATTTGTGTCATGTGTTGCATTTCACATTGCTTTGCATTCAAGCTGCTTGTTGCAGATCAATTGCCTTGCTGTTAAGCAAATCATCGCTGAGTCTTGCCCTGCTGCTCCCACCCATTGTCAGCCCTTTGTGGACTTAAGTATGAGGTCAAGAAAGTAGTTTTTCCACTAATTTATCAGTGTGATGGTGCCTTGGTGGGGATGCAGGGATGGTTCCAACTTGAAGTTGTCATGGATACGCCCGCTTGCCTTGAATTGCAAAGGCTTAATATCGTGACAGTTGTCATTTTCAATTTAACACCCTTAGTTAGTGGTACCAATCCACGATCACCCCCATCACTTTTATAAGAGATTCCCCTCTGGGGTCTCCCTAATTTCAGAGGAGACTCTAAGCTGTGGCTACAACTACTGTCAGTTGCAGTGTGAACACATGGCACAAAAAGATTATTTCAATGGGTATCAAATGTGGTACATATGATTCATGGAAATACTATCAATTCTTGAATGTGTATTTATTTAGAGGAACTTTCATACCCATTATACATTATTTTTTTCCAGCCAAAATGCAAAACAGTTTGTCATGTTTAATTCACCTCATCAGGAATTTTGAGCAGTCCTCTTAACAGGGTTATTTTTAAAGAGAATAACAGTTTATGATAATTAATGAGATGGTCAGATTAACAGAGTTTTCATATTAGCAATTAATTACCAAGCTTTTGTTCAGGTTCAGAAAGTGGCTGTTGTAAAGGTGGGGTTCAACTCTAAACAAAAACAACAAAAATGTACCTCATATGCATCTGCTTCATAGCTTCACAAACAGCAGTAACAAGAGGTAAATCCGCCCAAGTTCTTAGCATTTCATCACTTGAATCAAGTACCTTGTCTGTCACCTGTGAACAGTTGGTCAGGAGATCCACTGAAAAAAATGACAACACAAAATTGCAGTCAACATCAAAAATGTATTTTATTTTAAACAGTTGTCTTTTTGGTTTTAGCCCTCTGTAGCATTAGGCAAGTTATTTTAATTTAATCTCTGTGAATTTTAATACAAATCTATTTGCCAGATTCTTATTATTAATACATAACATTTAATTACAATTATACATAACATTTAATTACAATTATGAATGCAACAAATGCAAATATAACCACTTATGCCAACTCTCCCGGATACAGAACGAATCTCCTGGTCTCCCGTACAGGACACCAAATCTCCCGGATAAAAGCGACTTTGAATCTTTTCTCTACAATAGGCTAAGATTTTAACCCAAATTTTCCCAAAATCCCAAAAAATTTGGTCCTTTATCATATCTTAACTTCACAAACGCTTTTCGGATCTCAGGAATGCAGAAAATGGCACTTTTAGAGGGTAAAGCCAAAAGAAATTTCCGGACCCCCCTAAATGCTTGCGCCTACTTCTCTTGATTCACACCTTTGGCGTGAAAAAAATTTCACCCCCAGAAAAAAACTTCCTATTTTCAATCTCCAGAGGTTGGCATCTCTGTATAACACATTATTACACTCTTCAGAGTGCACACTAACATAGATTTGGGAGAAATTTAAATGACTGTTGTATAATAAACAATTCATTCAGCCAAAAGTCCTGTATAAGGCTGGTCATTTTTACTCATTTACTGACTCATAAAAATACCCAGCCGTATTACACAACTTGTCTCTGAATAACTATATATTTCAATTTTAACAGCCATATTATTGCTGCATGTGAAAATGACGAATCAGACTCCACTTATAGTGGTGTTCTATGAATGAACAAGCAAATTTTTCTTTCATTGACCTATACTAGCAGTAATCAGACATTATGGGGACATGTTCGAAGGAATTTCCGGCGGAAATGAGCCCCTGAAAAGAGCAATAGGGGTGGCCATTTGGAAGATCGGACACAAAAAAATCTCAAATTTTTCTGCATGCAAGGCACAGGGTAACCAACACGAAATTAGGATTGCGTTCTTCTAACGAAATTATACCTAGTAGGCATGTGAAAAGAATATCATTTGTATCAACATCAGTGGGCATAAAGCTACACAAGTTCACCCAAAGCAAACTAGCTGTTTATTTATTTCAACTAACCATTCAAAGAGTTTTCCAGAATGTAGATGAAGTTCTTGAACACTGTTTCTGTTTCTAGTACTTCCATCCACTGTGGTAACACTTCACTGTTACTTAAACACACATGAATCAGCCTAAACAAAGAAAAAAGAATCAAGTAAAGTTATAACGGAAGTAGAAAGATGACTGAGAACCGACACGGGTAAAACATAGAATACAAAGATAAGTTTTCTGGAAAAAGATGCACAGATGGGGAAAGAAGCCCAACATATTAAAGGGGGAAAGAAACCATACATATGAAAGTATCCAGACAATAATTATAATAAATTACCTGATCACCTCTACCAAAACAGGTGCATCAGGCTCCTCAAGTAATGCTGTCACAATGTTGCTGAAAAAAAAATCACATTTTTATACACTTAGGCCGTGTTCTATTGGGATCAACCATTTTCGTTTGGTTGGGTTGGTTGGATTTTTTTCGTGTTCTATTGAGAAAAAACCGTTTTTGGTTGGTTTGGTTGATTAACCATTTCAACCAGCTCTGAACCTGGTTGAAACTGAAAATGGTTGAAAAGTGTTCTATGGGGACACCTCAACCAAATCAACCAAAACCGGTTTAGGTTGAAATGATTGATCCCAATAGAACACGACCTTAATTTGAGGTACATGTAATAATAGGAAAACCTTCATTTAACAAATTCAAATTTCCAGTGGTGTAATGTAATAATAGCTTTTGGTGTGTTATCCAATAATCGCATCAGATTTGTGGTTATATAGTTTGGTTTTAGTGTCTGCACACACTATGCATATCATTTTTTTTTTATTTACCACTTATTTTATTTACAATATTCATACCGATAAATATTAAAAGTACAATCTCGATTCCAACAAGTAAATACAGCGCAAGTGGTGTTAAGTATTTGAAATTTAAGTAAAAACAAAAAAAACAAAAACAAAAAAAAAAGGAACTAGGAACTAGATTACAGAAATTACATATCATGCAGCAGATACAAAACCTTACACAAGCTCTGTATTTTTCATCATCTTCATGCACACATCGTGACTGCAAGCCATATTTGCTAGAATGCCAACACAAATTTCCTATGAAATATAAAGAGTAAAACCAATGATCAGTGTTTTATCAATAATTGCAAGGTGTCTAAAAATGTTGACATAATTTGGTAGTTATTTGTAGTAAACTGAAACAGAGGTGGCATGAAAGCAAAGACAACGAGCTACCACAGGTAACCCAAGCTCAAAGGACAAACGAATTAATATTAATTTATTATAATTATACAGATTTGTATGGGAATTCCAGGACTAAAATCTAGAAGCATAAAATGAAAAATTTTATGAAATAAATGCTTTGCTTTGTGTCTATAGCTTGCATTGTAGACTTGTTATTTCAAAAATATATTTTATCATGTGCTTCTAGAATTTCCTCTATGATAATTATTGATGCGCTCAATCTCCTTGTGAGCGAGAGTTACCTGTGGAACTACTTACAGTTACTCTTGCATTCTGAGATTTCAATATAGCATCTAGCAGAACCTCAGTGGTATCCATCTCTTCTAAAAATGTGGCAACATCCTGTCGATTAGAAAGCATTATACTTTATTACTGTACTAATTCAATTTTGCCTTACAGTACAGAACATCTGAATTTACCTTGTTATGCACTAAGAAAATGCTAAGATATGATAAAGAAAATAACAAAAACAGAAGAATATGAACTGCTACATGGGTAGAGAGAAAGGTGCCTGCAGGAATTGAGCAGGTAACATACATTACCTAAATTATCTTCTAGAGTGTTAATTTCAAGATGGCGGATTGTCACGATTCTATGAATAAGAATTTGTTTTATGCATGTTTATTCTTCACTTCGATGTCTGACCACGTGCATATGTCGCAATCTGCTATATCTGACTTGTTGTTATATAATCATACAAGATTGTACCAGATTGGCTGATAGATTAAGTGTACTTGCAAGGCAACGTGCAATGACAATGTAACGCAATATCATGACATCTTCCCGTTTTTATAGCTTTTGCATTCAAGTCCCTAATAATTAATGTTCCGATCACTGCTCAGAATCAAAAAAAGATTAATGTTCTTTGTTTAAACAAAACAAATATTCATCGGCTCAATGTTCAATGTTCAGTTCATATGGTAATCCTGATGCCACACAGGTGGTAGACGTCTGCGCTCTGATTGGCCAGTTTCAATCCTTTGTGGCTCTATCTCAGTTCCCATTTCAGTGTCAGGTGGCCCTCTCTCTGCTTCAGTTTCGAAGAGAAGCTACGGTGGTGGAGGTCCAGGCTCAATCAGGTTTGGCTCGGGTTTGAGAGTGGGCTCTGGCAGATTTAGCTCCATGGGACTCATTGGTGGTGCTGTTTCAGGGGTCAGTCACAGTTGTTGACGGTTGCATCGGTATCGCCTGCTGCAGACCTCAACTTCATAAGACCTATTCCCCAAGGCTTTCATGTAGGTCCCCAGGCTCCATTCCTGCCTTCCAGGGAGTCGCATTCTGATGGCCTGTCCACAATTTAGTGCCACTAGAGGGCAAAACTTTTTGTTGTACTGTTGAGCTTGTCTTGCCTTCCACTCAGCCAGTTTGATGGCTGTGTTCTGGTGGGATGGTTGCCTCAGGAGCATTTCATGAGTTGGTAAGAAAGTGCATGTCTGGTGTCCCATCAGTCTCTGTACAGGTGATGTTCCTAGAACCTCTGTTGGGGTGTTGCGCCAATCAAGAAGGGCTAACAGGGGGTCTTGCCCATCCACTTTCGCTTTCTTCATCAAGGTCTTGCATGTCTTCACGACATTTTCTGCATGGCAATTTGACTGAGGGTAAAGAGTGCTTGAAGTTTCATGTTCAAACTGCCACTCTTTCATGGATGCACTGAATGCTGATGACGTGAACTGGGTTCCTTTATTGGTAATTAGCACATCTGGTATCCCATGCTGGGTGAACTGGACTTTACATGCAGTTATCACGCTAGCAGATGTGGCCACTTTAACTTCCTGGACTTCGAAGAAACGACTCCAGTAGTCGACTAGTGCAAAGAACTGTTGTTGCCCGAGATAAAAAATGGCACCAAGCATCTACCAGGGACATGATGGGACTGGATACGGCTGCAGTTTCTCGCAGCACTGATCTGACTTGTGAGACTGGAAGATTGAAAATTTGGAAATAAAGTCCTTTACTTCCATATTCACGAGGGGCCAATACAGGACCTCCCTAGCGCGATGCAAACATCCTTCAATTCCAATAAGCGATTTGTGAATTTGCTTCAACATTTCTTTTCTCAAGGAAGGGGGCACCAGCAACCGCTCACCTAGGAATACAAATCCCTTGTCTTTTATAAGTGAACTTCTCTTGTCATAATAGGGCATTAGGCTATTAGCACAGAGTTTCCTTGACAGTGCCCATCCATCTTTTATTGCAGCAATTAGCTTTTGCATAACTGGGTCATTTGCGGTCTCGTATCTGAGTTCAGTGAGCCTGTATGGTGCAATCGAGAGGTATTCTGAATGATCAATCTCTGCAAGTGCACAAATCAGACTTGTCTCATGCTGGGAGGCTTTGGTTGTGTTGCGGTATGTTCAACTCGATGCATCTGATATCCACATCAGTTCCCCTTTCTTGTATTACACATCCAGAGAGTAATTCTGAAGGGCCATCAGCATTCTCTCGAGTCTCTTTGGTGACCTGTGTACTGGCTTGGTAAAAACCGCTTTTAGTGGTTCGTGGTCGGACTCTACATGTATAATTATGCACAACTTCACGTACCAGTATGTACTGAATGAACTTGTCGGTTGACCACACAATGGCTAATAGTTCTTTCTCAATTTGAGCATATTGGGTTTCGGTGTCGGTCAGAGCTCATGAGGCAAAGGCAATAGGCTGACCCTTTTGCATCAGTACTGCACCCAGGCCGGTCTCACTGACATCGCATTGTTTTGTCACTTCTTCCTTAATGCCACAGTATTTCAGTACAGGGGCCTTGGCCAAGTATTCTTTGACTGTGGTGAATGCTTTCTGATGCTGTTGAAGCCAACACCAATCTACTTCCTTGTCTTCGAGTCTTTGAAAAGATTCCGTCATGTCGGACGGGAGAGGCAAGAATTTGGCCAGATAATTAACCATCCCCAGGAACCTCTTCAGACCTTTCACATCAGTCGGCGGTGGCATGTCTAAAATGGCTTCAATTTTAGCTGGGTCTGCCTTTAGACCATCAGCAGTCAAGAGATGTCCAATGAAGCACACTTCGGTTTGAGCTCTTTTTAGCTTGAGTTTGTTTAGCTTGAGGTTTCACTCCCGACATTTCTTGAAGAAAGCGTGTTCATTCCAATCTTTTTAAGGCTCGAGTCGACTTCTGTGTTGTTTTCGCCAAATCCAGTGATGAGGAAATTGTCAGCGATAACTTCAACACCCTCTAAATCTTCTACAAATTCATGCATACATCGCTGCCAAACTTCAGGAGCACTTGAGATGCCGAAAGGCACATGGGTCACTGATAAAATCCAAAAGGTGTATTGAACGTTGTCAGATAACTAGAAGCGTCATCTAAGAGGATTTTGTGGAAGCCGTCCTTGGGGGGAGGGAACTTCATCGATAGTCGGCAACTGGTAATGCTCTTGCTGTATTGCACGATTTAAATCTCTCGAGTCAATGCAGATGCATACTTTATTTGACGTCACTATGGCCAGCATGCTGGATACCCACTGCGTCAGCTCTGTTATTGGTCAGGAATAATCACTTTATGGTCAACAAGTTCATTCAGCTTGTTTTTGATGCTTCGACACCATGTTACTCGCACTCATCTCGATGCATGGACAACTGATTGTGCCTGTTCGTCTATGGCTATTTTATAGGTTCCTGGTAGGGCACCCAATCCGTCAAGACTATACATCATCATACTCTTCAAGCAAAGACTCACAAAGCCAAGATTAAGACTGGTATTCAATGATAAAATCAGTTGACAGTCGCCATATATGATGTTAAAATCAAGTGACCTCTGCTGTCCACGAGACCAAACAGGGAGGGTAGCTTTACCAGGAATTTTGCGACAATCTCCAGTGTACGAGACTATTTCCTTTTGGCATGGTTTGAGGCGATGGAGGAGTGTATCCCTAGTGATTTGCTTGTGTACTTGGGTGGGGAGAATGTCGCACTGCGACCAAGTATCTATTTGAAACTGGACTTCATTCTTATAGGATCTGGCGTACAAATGGGGAGTTTTTTTTTTGACCGTGACCCATTCCACAATTTCCATATTCTCTAGACGTTCTTCTAAATGCAGGTGACTTGAGTTGTCTTTCTTCTTCAAATTTTCCTGCAGATCCGGTCTTCTTTAATGCATGAACTGCATTGTCTCCTCCAGACATTTGCTTGACTTGCTGTTGAGTCTGTTCCAAAGACTTGATACAATGTAATGTCGACCGCTTGTTGGAGAGATAAATTATTCAAACGAAGAAGCCTTCTCGTGCACGCGATTGTCCCGTATGCCTAGCTCGAGGGGGCACGCAATATTTCATCTGGTGTGATTGTATCATGTGCGCAGTTTTTCGCAATCATTTGAAGTTCCATAAGATAAGTCGAAATGTTTTCCCCGGGTTCCTGGTTTCCGTTGTTGAACTGATAGCATTCATATGTGACTTGTGTTCTAGGAGTACAGAATTCATCAAACTTCTTCAAGACATGGGGAAGATGTCATCTGCATTTTCGTCTTCATTCCAAGTGAAAGTATCATGGGCTTTAATGCCATCTTCACCAATAATGCTTTGTAACATACATGTAGACATGTGGACTACACAGTGTACCCTCTTGTTTATGTAAGCTGTTTTCCATGATTTCCATGCCATGGCTAAGGTGTCATCGAAGATTAGTGCTTTAGGCGGAGGCAAATTTGACAGCGGAATGAAAACTTGTGCCGGAGCTGCTGGAGAAACTGCAGATGCTTCAGCTGCGTTTGTCATCTTTTCTGTCATATATTTTTCATTTGGCTCATAACACCCAGCTGCTTACTGACTTTTTTGCAGACCTCAAAATATATTTTAAATAAATTTCAACTGATTATCCACTTCAACTCCCGAGTAGTGTTAGCTTTTGTTTGTTAGGTACGCTGTCAGTGGAAATCAAGCCAACTACAAGGGCCCCTTCTCTGGATCAGCCACTGGGATATAACATTTTAATATTCTTACATCAACAAGCACTACTCCATAACAGATCCATCACAATACTTTGCAGTAACAATGGTAACTACAAACTAAAAAATATGGGATCAACCATCATTCAATAGGGTAACATCCAGACAAAGTGATTGCAGCAGCTTCTGGTGCTTTATATGTTAACATTCTTCTTGGCATGCATGCACAATATACATGTAATGCACAAAAGGAGCAGGGGTGGTGTAGTGGTGAGAGCACTCGCTTCCCACCAACGTGGCCCGGGTTCGAACCTTGGTCCTGGCATCACATATGGGTTGAATTTGTTGTTGGTTCTCTCCTTGCTCCGAGAGTTTTTTCTCAGGATACTCCGGTTTTCCCCTCTCCTCAAAAATCAACATTCTAAATTCCAATTTGATCTGGAAAGCATGTTCACCTAAGAGCTGTTGGGTGCTATGTGGGTAAATAAATTACATGTATTTACATACAATGACATTGCGTGACACTGTGGCATGAACTGTAAATAAAGAACGCACATAAACAGTTGGCGGGAATGTCCTTTAGAAGTCTGACTGTGCATTGTACCATTAAGGGACGGACCATTTAATTTTTGTGGGGGGGGGGGGTTGGGCAATTACCCAAAAAATTTCCTGCGGAAGAAATTTAAGAGAAAAAAATCGTGCTCAAGAAGCATGTGAAAAAAAAATTCAAGCATTAAGGTTAAAAAAATTCTTGCAAATAGTGATGCTGGAAAAAAAATATTCATGCTCAGAAGAAATTGCCCAACCCCCTCCCCCCCCCCCCACAAAAATTAAATGGTCCGTCCCTAAATACTACAGAGGTTTCAACTGCTTACCCTGCCCCTGAAAGTGTTGTCACACGTCACGCATTCTCGTACACAAACAGCAAACCAATACTAAACATATTAAACCACTTCATAATCAACAACTTGTAGAATTTGAAAGCAATCTCTAAGTTTAAGCTACTCACAGCATTCATGGACATGTCCCAGAGTTCACACAACTTCCTTTCAAAAGCATTGTCCAACTCGTGCGAATCTTCACCTTCGCGCGGTTGTTCTCGTTGTTCTTCCTCCGGATCATCTTCAGATCCCTCCGCGTTCGTCTGAACAAACTGTACTAACTTCATCAGCGTAGCTAATACCCATTTCTTGCTAAATACTGTATCACCTATATTATCGTATTGTATTAGCTCGATTTCTTCGGCAGATAACCGCGGTGGCGATGGATTTCTGTCTGCCATCTTGGAGCAAGACACGAGCAAGTTGTTTTAATTTTAGAAATCGTTCGGAAACCTTCGGAAACCTTCGCCTGTTCTCGCCAGTTCTCGCCAGCTGTTCTCGCCAGTTCTCGCCAGCTGTTCTCGCCAGTTCGCAAAGTCGTGTCCAGTCCCTTATGCGTAGAACTGCAGGAGAAAAAGATGGCGGACAGCGTTTCAGAAAGTGGCGTTTTAAAACGAAAAATGGAAGAAAGCGAAACTCAGGAAACAAAAGGTAAAGAGCTGAGCTCGCCACCAGCGAAAGTTCGGGCCACAGAGGAGAACACAAGCGAGCTAGCTCCGTCCAAAGCGAACGTTCTTGATGTGACGCCGAGCACTAGTGCTTCTAGTCAGACCACTGCTGCTGAAAGCAACGGTGAAACTTATGGAGAACGAGAGAAAATGCAGTACGTACATAGTCTAAGTTGACAAGTACATGATAAAGATTCCTAGCTACTCTTGGCTTATGTGTTTAACCTGATGGTTCATACTACCAGGAGGATTCTTTTCCACTGTATAACATTTTCCAGCATACGATCCCAGGGAAAGAGACAATGGCTTATTATTCCAGGGAAGAGGACCACGATTTATTATCACAGGGGAGTCAGTCAGGGATTATTATCCCTGGGAAGAGGATCATGGTCTATATCCAGGGGAGGGAAACATTCTTTATTATCCCAGGGGAGGGTATCTCATATCCGGGTTGATTATCCCAAGGTAAACCATGACTTTTTTTTATCCGGGGGGGGGGGGGGGGAGTATGGTTTATTACCCTCTGGGAGGAGATCATGGTTTATTATTATCCCAGGATAGGGAATTATGATTTATTAAATTACAGAGAAAGAGACTGGATTTTTATCACAGGGCAGGTGGAATTGGTTAATTTTTTCATGGAGGGAACCAGCAGCTTATTATCTTGTGGGGGGGGGGGGGACAACAGCATATTATATTATCCTAGGGGAGAGGATAGTGGCTTGGTATTCCAAGGGAGGAGTCAGCAACTTATTATCCTAGGGACGGGGAATAGGAAGGGCCAGTATTTTGTTATCCCATGGGAAGCGGACAGTTGGGTATCCGTGGGTGAGTACTTACACCAACAAGGCCGTTCTGCCCTTCTGACAGTCCAATTCTTTTTATTTGACTTTGTGATGAATCTTGCTTTGCAGGTTGCTTGTATCTTCATTTTCAGAGGAACAGTTGAATCGCTATGAAATGTACAGAAGAGCAGCCTTTCCAAAGGCAGCAATAAAAAGGGTAACTGAACGTACAATATTGATATCTCAGGTTTTCAAGACATATACAGAAGTGGCTATGTGCATCATGATCATGATTACTTCTGTTTTTATTTTCAGCTCATGCAAAGTGTAACAGGTGGGACATCAATTCCTCCCAATGTTGTCATAGCCATGGCAGGAATAGCGAAGGTTTTTGTTGGAGAGGTTGTTGAGGAAGGTATGTGCATCAACAGCTACTTATGTACATCAGATTAGTTTAGTGATTACAAATGCCTATTTCTTAGCGGTAGGCCCTCTTATCTGGCATTTGTGTGAGTGTCTGACATGAGCCATGAGCTACAAGTCAGTGAAGGAAATGGGATGAAGGAAGGAGGGCTATTTTTTTCCCCTCTCCATTTTCTTTGCAGTGAGCTGGGTCATAACTTGTGGCTTCACCCCTCTCACATGACACTTGCTCCAAACCTAAATACTTTAATAGTAGAGCCTGCTTGCTGGCTACCTATTACAGGGTTTTCGTTTGAGGCCGGAGGCCGGAGGTCTCGTCCGGTCGTTTTCCATTTCACGTCCGGTACTTTGATACCAATATTTGGGAGTTTTTTTAATTTTATTTATTATTCACGTCTGGTGCTTTCAGAAATATGTCCGCTACTTTACAAAACTGTTGAAAACCCTGCTATTAGGGGTGTACAATTCATATTCCTTGCGATTCAATTCAATTTCGATTATTGCCTTTCGATTTCGAATATTTCAATTCGATTATGCAAATAGTTTTAGACTTATCTGTTGTACCCTCTTTAGCTGGGAAACCATAATATTACAGCTGATCTAAAAGATGCAAGCGGATTCACGATCGCTTGGTCATTCATCACCATGTTTGAGAACGTGGTAATGAGCATGTAGCACATGGTTTGCCTTATTTGGAAATTCTCAAGGTGTGGTTGAAGGGCAGCATTTTTACCAGGCAACACAAAATGGCACACAAACTGCAAATGCCTTTGCTCGTCAATCAAAAACGCAGATTTTAAAGAGTTCTGTATTCTGATTTCACAATATAATAACTCATTAAAGGCACCCTGGAAAAGGTTTGCAAAAATCGAGCCAAAATCGAAACGTGGAAGCAAAGAATCGTGAATCTAACTCAATGGTCATAATCGCGATTAATCGGGAATTCGATTAACCGTTACACCACTATACCTATTTCAGTCTATTTTATTGAGACTTGGTGGTTAAGTGGTTAGTGTATCAAACTTTCATTCAGACTCTGAAAGTCAGCAGCTTGAAACCTGGTTTCTGTCCTTTACTTTGGTCTAGTTCTTGGACACGACATGTCCATGTTGTCTTTTTCCACCAGACAGGTGTTTGAATAGGTGGTGTTAAACAAACTACTGGAGTAAGCTTTCTTTGTGCCTTATAAACTGCAAATAAGCACGGGTATGATGGGCCATTTGGCTTCCCTTTAACTTATTGACTTTATCGTGTTGTTTTTGGTGGGTAGCCTGTGACACCATGGAACAGTGTAAGGAGAAGGGGCCCATCCAACCAAAACACCTCAGAGAAGCTGTAAGAAAACTCAAAAGAAAAGGCCTCGTTCCAAACACAAGGTATCAGAAGCGACTCTTACATAGGTAAGTTTTAAAATTATTTTTTTACAATCTAGTGGCAAAACAATAAATTACAAATAGAAAAATGTAGAGCCATTTGGAAAGTTTGCAAAAAGGTTCTTGACCCCATATAAGGCGAACCATCTAAACTAAAACACGGGCTGAAATAATGACTTTTTGGCCAGGATCTAAAAATGTTCGAGATGTGCTCTTTTTTACAGATACCACATAGCTCTTAACAACCTCTATTAATTTCATTGGACCTGAGTATCACGCAGCTCTATTGTTTTCAGGGCTAGGGTCCATTGTCGTGTTGTTTGTTCTATTGTTTTTTCTGCAAATCAGAGAAGACCTTGTAAGAGCTGCGTACTGCCCCCTTTTTTAAGTGCTAGCCTGCGAATACAACGCTAGTAACACAGTGGGACAATTAGAACTCTTCAACAAAGTTGCTAGTGCTTAAACAAGTAAAAGGCAAGCCGTGTTTTCTTCTGATTTCCATTGTGCTGGAGTTCCCTTTGATCTTCCTAAAAAAATCTTCCCGGGGAAACTTTTCAATGTTTTAGAGTGATTTTTAATCGAGTATTGTTATACGGAAACCTTAGTAATCATTCTGCTTAATCACAACAGACACAGACAATTCAACAAGCCAATCAGCCTGCGCCAAGCTCGTTTCAAAGCGCGTTTTCAAAACGCGTGCGAGCAAGTCACGGTTAGTTTTCAAGAAGTTACACCAATGAGCGTTGTGGAAAGTGGTGCGCATTTTGTTTAACCAACCAAAGAGCGTTGTAGCGCAAAACCAGAGCAATCAGCAAACACTTTTGATACAAGTAAAAACTTCTCTATAAAGACAACATGTTTCCCGTGATTGGTTAGAACACAGTGCACAATTTTTCTAATCACATAACTTAATAAATACAGTCGAAGTTTGACATTCCACAACCGAAAATCGCTTTTTGGTAGAAAAGTAGCCGAATCAAGAAGACTCAGTACCGCTTTGATTACTTTGCAGAAATTAACGGTAGACGAAAGTGTGGCCGAATGGTCACTGGGCACTATTAATTAGGGAGCTGTACCTTTAGAGTTAACATGTCTTTATTATATTTCCGCTAGGTAAATTGAACAGAGGTAGATTGCACCGAACAACTACATTTGTGCATTTATGGGAATGTCTCAAGAGTCTATAACTCGCGCCAGTGGAAGTTTGAGCCACCCACGGAGGGAGTCGTTGTGGTCAGGTGGATGGATCGAAAACTGGAGGCAGTCAACATACACAGCCACGGAGAAAACGTTACAAATTTATGAGAGATGGGATACAGTACATTCCTGATATAAAGGCCCTTGTTATAATTGATACCTCGGGACCGTGCCGATCTGGTGTCCGTAATAGCGAGAGTCCGTAATAACGCACGTTAAAGAAAAACATGTACACATACGGTATCTTTATGAGAAGACACATTTTTTACAGATTCTGCTGAAAATATATGTTGCTTTCATGGCAAGGCACATACACAAAAAATATACAGGAGAGGAATAGATTAAATTAACTTGGTGACAAGAAGTTTTCTTTCTTCTTTCTCCTCAAACGAAATTGGGCCGCAAAGGGTCGACAACGACGGTGCCAGTGGTTTTCTTTTCTCTCGCTGCTCCGCGGCTCAATCTACGTGAGGAGAAAGAAGAAAGAAAACCTCTGGGGACCAGGTAAGATAAAATTGATATCGAGATTGATATTCGGATAAATTGATATCGAGATGTTTTTATTTTTGAATAAAGGCGCCCCGGTCATGTGACAGAGTAACTAAATTTATTTGGAAGTTAATTTGGTAAATGTCAAAGAGCAGACAATATACACAGATTGCCTCTAAAATGCCCGAGGTGTCACCATTAATGTGTTGGAGCAATAAAATCACGATTGTTAGTATTTTAACATATATATTCATGTGTGTTCAGAGCGCAAAAAATAAAGATGAGCTTGCGTAAAAAACGTCCTGAAAGGGAGTTTAGGTGGTAGACCCTATTTTGGAATCGAATAATTTAATAAATAAAACCATAGTCTTATTTTACAGTAAATTTTGGGTTCTATTTCTTGTCCTTCCGTTATTTTGCTCTCCCACACCAGAAACTTGGGAAAACCCTGATATGAGCACCAGCTTTTGGCACTAACACTTCTGTTATCGTTTGGGTAATCAACATAAATGGATACCTTTGGAAATCATCAACCTATGGCGTAGCTAACACCGGTTACCCAAACTATCCCAGAAAGCCTAGTGCCGAAAGCTGGTGCTCAGTCTCCCAGAAGTTTCACCCGGCCCACGCTGTCGGAGCTCAACCCATTTTCTGTGGGATGATGGAACTAGAAGTATCACTTAGCCTGTGATCAAGCACTCTATGTTTATTTTGGTCGAGTGAACACCTCTTTCCCCTTTCGTTAAATAAACCTGATCAGAGTAAATGTGCCCCAGAGCCCAGTCCTGCAGTTTTGCAAATCGATTTTTCCTGCGCGTGGTTAAGTGTCGCACGAGTTTTCTCTTTGAGTTCTTATTGGTTCGTTACCTGTCTGTTTGTTGTTGTTAAATAGGCAGTTGCGATGACTTTGGCTTTGATTGGCTGTCGTCTGGACCGTTCGCAATGTAGAATTTTATTAAATTGAATAACCAAACGTGCTCAGTTGGCCCAGATATGTAAAAATATTGTCTCCTTTGTTCCTTTGCTTGTGGACCTCGACAAAGGTTGTGATTAACTTGGAAGACAAATAGAATTCTGAGAGGCATTATGTGTCAAGGTAAATACGGAAAATGATTTTGAGATGAATTGTGTCTGTTTTCAGCTGTGTATAGAAGACGCATAAATTTACGTCAAACAAAATTATAGGAACCTCGTATTCGTAGGTAGGTTCGATTCAAACGGCTGAAAATAGAGCGATTAGAGCTGATGCAGTACAAAGCCCAGTAACATGGCTTGGGTGGCTCAGTATTTTCTCGTTCTTCGACGTGATTTCTATTCAGAGTCTATCTCCGTTTTCTTGATTGTTTTTGAGAGTTTCAAAAAACACCTAAGCTAGCTCTTGGTTTTCGGGATTTTTGCTATGATTCGAAGTAAAATTCAATGAATTACTCAAAGCACGAAGAACACTCGGCATGTTTTTAAGTTGAAATTGTTCACAGTGCAAAGATTTGCTCCCTGTCCAATGTAGGTGTTCCTGTGTGTAGTCTCTCTCGTGATACTTTACCCATTCCCTGATAAACAATGGCCCTTTTTATCTCAGTGGAGACACGTCGCGCATTGTCTCTCTCAGACGATCTTAATTGGGCAAACATTCGTTGTGCATCTGGTTATGCGCCTTGTAGTTCGTCTAGTACGTATGCAAAGACGGGCATGAGGACGCATAAGGGCTGATTCCCAATAGCGACGTAATCGGGAAGCGGAGTCGGAAACGTAAGGAGCCTTACGTTTTAGCGGAAATCAAAAAACGTAGTCGCAATCGCAATCGGAAGCGCGACGGAATCGGAATCGGAAGGATCAGAAGGTTTTCTTTTTCTTCCGATTCCGCTTCTGCTTACGGTCCCTTATTATCCGCTTCCGTCGTTTTGATTTCCACTGGATCGTAAGGCTCTTGCGATTTCGATTCCGCTTGTACGATTCCGCTTACATCACTAGTGGAAACCAAGCTTTATGTGTCTGGACAAACTAAGTCGTCTAGACGCACTGAATACGTCCTGTGCGCGTCTTTGTAGTAAACGAACTACAAGACGCGTTACCAGTATTTAGTATAAATATAAAAATATTTTATATATATATATATATATATATATATATATATATAGTATATTTTATGGTGTCTTTAATCTTTAATCAGTTTCTTTTAAAACAGTTAAGACTATACTAGGAAGTTTGAACAAGATAAAATGAAATAACATATAAAACATCCTAATCTAAAATATTCGATTATACACTAATTTTCGATAAATAAAAATGTATGCTGATCTAATTTAATACATACGTAGATATAAATAAGCTAGGATACATCGGGCTGACCTGTCTTCACGTGAGCGTGAGTGAAAATGTGGTACGCATCATTTATAATTAAGCGGTTCGTACCACTTTTTCAACGGTTCCGGACCCAATTTTCGGTGGTGTAAATGATCAATGAAAATAAATCAGCTCTTAACGTCTAGATCGTTTTTTTTTATGTTACATGCAGGTCGCGATCCGGAAAATGTAACATTTTTGAGCAAGAGAAGAGCGTCCTTTTTTGTTATATATCTTTGTCACAAGTGTTTCTTTTTGCCGAATTTTCGCAACTAAGAAACTCGAAGAGCCTTCCAACTAGTTTCTTTCAAAAGCATCACAAGGTAACAGGCTATCGTAAAAGATGAAAAAAAAATAAAGACAAATGACGCAAAATGTTATAAAAAGTAAGTAAACGCCGTTGACGGTACAATTTCTCGCCTTGTTGTACGCGTCACGCGAAAATTGGTCGGTCCGATCTCTATAACGATATATAGCTATCAGCACTGTCTTGAGAATGAAAATTTTTACGTCAAAATATTTTTTCAATCCAGCCGATAAATAGTGGGATAAAAGTCGTCACTAAGTTGACGAGATAACTGGCTGGGCATGAGGTCACCACTACTGTGAGTAATCAAAACCTGGCTTCACCAATCAGCTACTGTGTTTGATCGAAGGGCCATTTTCTAAGTGTGTCGGTTCTTTGAAGTGCTCGTTTCTCGACAACGGCTGTCTGCAAAGGTTTACTCAGTTGGATAAGCAGCAATTTATTCATACGATGTGTTTTAGTGATTAAACAAAGAAACATCACGCTATTATCGCTTTTGATGTGTCGCATCATCGCAATCTTTGAAAACAATCGCTTGTTAAGACCAAGTATAATTTTAGTTTTTCACGCTTCCCCTCTGCGTTTCACCTTATTTTTACTGGAGGGGGGGACTTTTACTGTTTTACATCATTGTGGTATTAACCCTCTGATAGCGTTTTCTTTAAGTTGAATAATTTAAATTGAATATTTAGAAATACAATAATAACCACCACAAAACTCTGATCGACCTTTTGAAAAACGTTTTACCAACTTTAAGCCGTTCCAACATCTACGGAAGCAAGAAAAATATTTCACTATAAAGAAGCGAGTAAAAACTCATTTGTCTGGTTGTTCAGACCGTTGCTTAGCGCGAAACTTCTTATTTCACTATTTATTTAAAAAAAAGTGTTTTACATGCCCAGACGAATCACGCATTTATATTAGCAAACGTATGTTGATACGTAGGCCGTAATGAGCCATTTTCGTCAAGGTACGTATCGACATTTACGTCCGAGTCCGGTAAAACTCAATACCAATTTCGATGCAATTAAAAAGTCATCAACACTTTTTTCCCGCGGCTTTCAACTGGCGTTGCACCCAATTAACTCGTTGTCTCACGAATTTCTATGACGTATTGGGCATAACGCTGTATACATTAACGAAAAAAAGGGTTTTTGTTTCCTTGTGTTTTGCTACGTGGACGTATGGAGGTGATTTATACAAGGCATTTATAATAAATGTATCACTTCGCGACCTTTTATGGAACAATATATCGCGCTGTCTGTCTGAAAATTGACGTATTACCTCTTGTAATTGCGCGGCAGATGAGAAATATAAACAAGCGCGCGAATCGTGTGTACTTAGACATGGCTAGTTTGCATTTATGTTGTCTGAGAAGATTAGCGCGCGTTCGCCACTTCGCCGGTATAAAAAAACACGTGACAATATTTTGTGTACGAATAGTGCTTGTCGTTGCCGCGTGGTTAAATTGGAAAAAAGCCAACGATCTGAATCAGGTAAGCCATTATAATAAACAGTATCTGTTGATGTATAAAATGATCGTCCCAGATGTTGTTTAATATGTATAGATTCAATGCGACAGACGGCACATGTTTTAGTAGACAATTTGAAATCGCGCGAAACGGCCTCCGTGGAAACCACTTGGCTTTCCAATTTCGCCAATTTTAAGTATTTTTATATAATTCCTTTGACCCCAGTGTACTGTGACTTAAAAATTTCGGCGTTGTGCTTTTTGAGATTTTCTTCTTCCTTTAATTTGATTTTCACCTTCCTGTTTTAATTGCACGGAAAGAAATGAGACCGCGAGACAAGTCGAAAGCGCATGTATTCGAAGGCCCTGTTTTCTAACATCTCTCATTTACTTGATCATTTCAACTAAATTATGATATACCACGGAGGACCCTAATGTAATATAACTTTTTTCAGAGCGTACTAAAACGCCAGTCGAGAAGGTAGAAAAACAACTTAATTTATTCCAACCGCAATGCGCGCCAAAGGGCATTATTACACTTCAGAGTGCAAATGATAAATTTTAACGAAATTTAATGCAATGAATTATCCAAACAACATACTAGTTACTTCCTTATTATAGAGTATTATTTCTATAAGCAACGTTTAATAAAGCAAAGAAAAAAAAACAGGCTATGTTGGGCTGCATGTGAAGCTGCTCTGTGGGCAAGGTGATATACGGCCCACAGAGTTTCCTCAATAAAGTTTTATTTAAGGTGCATGACCGTACACGTGAATTAGAATGAAACTTTAAGAGGTTTAAAGAAGGGATAGAAGAAAGAAAATGATTTTTGAGACATGCACCAACAGACAGTTGATACCCACGCAAGAACACCCCAGGTTGCTGGTGGACTAACTTGGTATCCGTCTATTAATTATTAAAATATAAAATATCAGCAAGACCACAGCGACAAACCGTTGAGTGGTGCCCCCCTGAAGAAGGTTTGTTTTCAAACCGAAATATTGGGCAAATTCGTTTAAATATAAATTTTGTTTTATTCTTTTATTTACTCCTTCATCGCCTTGCCGTAAGGATCAGTTTGCCGTTTTCTGATTTTATACATATTAACTATTAACTACAAATTCTAATTTTAAAACTTCACTAAATCTTCAATATTTCTTATTTCTCTTAATTTTACAAATCCTTTGAGAAAAACTATTTCCTCCCAAACATACCCAAAAATCACCCAAAAATTTACAAAACACACCATAACCATGAGATTCTGAGTAGAGAGTTTTTGGATTGCTTGAAACGTGAACCGGATATTTGCATTATTGAGTGGCGGGAAAATGGCGTTCACGGAGATAGACTTATCTAGCCGACATTACATTTCCCGAAAGGAAAATCTGATAAAAAATTAAACATAAAAACAAAGGCCTGATGTAGGTTAGACCTACTTCACAAAACTGGACAATGAAAATCGTACGGGGGGGGGGGGGGGGCAATCCTTTGAACGACGTTTACATAGTTTAAGAGAGTCTTAAGTAGATTAAACCAAATATGATCAACTAAGGCGTTTACGCGATTACCGCAAAACGAGCCGATATTAGCAGCTTGAAACTTCTTCCTTATTCCTTCCCTTTCCGTGACTCGGTGTTTATTGCTGTAATTAAGGGTGTGTCTCTTTTTTAGATTTATCCTCTGGGACTATTATATTTTTATCATGCTGTAATTAACTATATTTTCCACACCATTGTATCCTCTAATGCATTTATTTCACACCCACTAACGGGTTCTGTAACTCGTGCTGAAGATGGATGATGTTTCATCTGAAACATGCTCACATTAAAAACGTCGTTACCTTTTTGAAAATTGTTTCCTGCGGCCTGCTGGCTCTACGGAAATTTGGTAATATAGATTACAATTTACAGTACCCAGAGTTAACAAGTCAATCTAGACATCTTTAGGCAATGACTAACAGTTATTTATCACAGACTGTACTTTTTAAGCATACTTTTTGTTATATAAAGAAATTAAGCGGCTGACTTTCCGAGAAAACTTTAATGTAACATTTTGTGGGAGCTGGCAGAGTTAACAAACAAGATCAGACGAAAAAAGTATTAACGGATTTCTTTTGATTTTTAAACCAGCTCTGTCCCGGCTTTGTTGAAGAATGCCGCATTACTGAGTTGAACTGACAATCATTTTCAAATACCCGACATGAAATCAAACTAAGTAATTTCTCTGGCCAATCATTGCAGAGGGCGACAATAAACCCATAGACAATAAACTAATCAGAACTCGAAGCAAATACATGTAGCCGGCGCAAAGCGCGGGAAAACACCTGCGAGCAAGTCACGATTAGTTTTGGCTTGGCTTCTGATTGATTGAAAAAGTGGCGCTCCTTTTTATCAACCAACGACACCCTCCAACGACAAAATTTAGTAATGCAAAACCAAACAAACAGAAAATTCCTTCCGACTGGAAACAGCGATACTTAAACGGTTTAGGTCACCAGTACGCCAAGCGGACCTGTAAACCTATTTGGCCGCAAGACATCGAAAAACCCGGACATCGTAAATCATAAACCATTCACCGCTCATACCATTAACTATCGTTTCGTTTCTAAGACTGTCTGCGGTACCAAGCCAAAAATGGAGTATTGCATTTTCCGTTATTAGATAGCGGGCACTCATAGTCTTCGCTACTTACACGAGGCAGTAACTTAGATTCTTAGAACAGTGATACACCCGCGTGTTTGTATAGAATGCATAGACCCAAACGCTTTGACATATATATAGCCCTCGCGGCTGTTCAGGCCTCTTAACCAATAAATGTAAGAATCTTTAAAACCATGTGATTAAGTCTGTTCAGTCTGAAACTACCAGCTGATAATACTTTGAATGACTAAATGCAACTTTATCACAATTTTATTTTTACGACACAGGAAATCGGGCAAAATAGTCTGTATTGCCTTCCTTATAAGTTCCTGTTTTTATTTTAAGGCTAATGTTAGTCAAATTTGTCAGCCAGCTGTCTTCAAATTTCATTTATGGCAAGAAAAAGAAAATGAAACCAATCGCGATCACTATAGTTTTAAAACATGTTTAAATTTAGAACATGTTTTAATTCAATAAAACGCGCGACTTCAAACAAAACAATATTCAGGTTTTTATCATAGCGATGCAGGCAACTACAAAATTAAGTCGCCAGCTCTCTCAAAAACTCTTTTGCAATAAAGTGAAGTGAAAACTTTAAATAAAATTTAACTGAACATCAAAGTACATTTTTTTTACACCACTCAGGTAAAATATTTCACTTTCTGTCGGACCAGGACCTATGAAGGAACTGGACGAGAGTTAGTCCCTGAATTAACCTCGTTTTTATGAGTCAGTAGGACGTTTACTCACCCTACAAGTGAGTCGAATAATTTATTTGAGAACTTCGACATAAAGATGAACTTCTCGAAGCGATTTCGCCGATATTCGTCCAAATTTATATTTTGTGCCCTCAGCTGGCGCGCCATTTTTTAACGTCCTGTCACGTGACCAAGTACTGTGCATGCGCTGTTACAATATTTTTCTCGAGTCGGAAGCCAGCGAGATTTTGTGATGGAGGGAAAATGGTGGTTCGGTTCTTCGAATTTCTATGGCTTTTGTGGATTTTGACGTCTTCTGAAGCGAGAACCACGCACAGCAGAACAATCCGAGGTTTCTCTTTTGTATTTTATGTATTATTCCGTTCAGATCGCTGATTGTATTTTATTCTGGGGGTTGAACATCTAATGTTTGTTTCTAACTGACTTCATCAGCTGTTGATCCAATTGCCTACGCTGGTTCGTATGGCAGCCGTACTACAAGATTTTCCCATGAAGTGGAGCCGACTAAACCGCAAAACACTCGATCAAAACTTAAAGTGAAGAACCAGTATGGAGGAAAAATTATTCAGATGGATTATAAGCGAAGAATTTCTCACTTCAAGTCAGGCGAAAGCGCCCCCACATCTCGCCCGGACAGCCAAAACTTCACCGCGAGTAGCGCGGGTCATGAGGACCTGCCGGAAATTTATATTTTAGTATTGGTAAGTCACCTTTATACAATCTTAATTCTCTTCGATGGCAATCCCTTTTCACATGTGTATCCGGAATCATGGCGCATTTTTGTTTATTTGAAAGATGAGGTTTTCTTTAATACATTTCTTTCATCAACTAGACTGTTTTTGATTCGACAGTTTTGCTTTCACGTACCCGTTACTGTTTCCTTTTCGGAAGGAATTATAATAATTGTCTGTTGCTAAACAACTTGACTTGTAGTGTAGAATCGGATGATGTGGATGAATAGAGAGACACAAAAAAATCAAACGTTAGTTTTAACGGACATGTATACGTATTTTGAACTTTTCGATGTATTTGATAGTGGTTCGGGACAGCTGGAGCATCAGCTAAAATTTTAGGGGGGTTTACCTCGCGAAGAAATACATTTGACATACAATTTGCGCCGGTGTAACGGCTTTTAGGCCATACTTTGTATTTTTAGACTCTTTT
The DNA here is from genome assembly GCA_022457155.1 of Cladopsammia gracilis. NCBI lineage: Eukaryota > Metazoa > Cnidaria > Anthozoa > Scleractinia > Dendrophylliidae > Cladopsammia > Cladopsammia gracilis. The sequence continues at coordinate 727,980 of JAJGOT010000091.1, read as the reverse complement.
TATATTGTCTGATGTTAAAGTTACTGTTTAGGTCAAATTTGAATGAGGTCGTAAATTGCCTTTCCTTCGCGCGCAAATACTTTTGCGTGATCTTTCGATCTGGCATTATCCGACCGAATAATTATGTTCCCACACGATCACTGCTCGCCACTTCTTGGTGATTTCCATTTTAATGGGGTTTGATTCACTGAACAATCATTTTCGTGACATCGTTCATTAATCCTTCCCACACAAACAATCACTGACGGAAATTTAGTATTGAGAAAGGTTTATTTTGGCCTTCGTCAATGTCTTCCTCGTTCTAGACATCGCGCGCCGGCCGAGTTCCAAATTTATGTCCGATGACACGGTCTATGAGGAAGGGAAATTTGATAAATTAGCGAAATCCGAGAACCGTAAATAAAAAAACCTGTTTTTGCCGGTAGAAAACTGTTGATCCTTCCGCCGATATTTTCATCTTTAATTTGTAGCGGGTCAGTTCTCTAACGATAGCGCCTGATTAACATGCTAAATTTGTAGGTTTGATGTTACGATTGCAACTATCGTGGTCTCTTTATGCACACCTGTTATCGAAAATCTAAACAACAATATATAACAGGAAAGAATTAACTTTCGTTAAAAAATTTCGCGTTTTGTACGCGTGGTTGAGATTCAATAATTTTTTATCATATTTGTGAAATTTTTATTTATAAACAAGAAATCTGTAGTAAAAAGTGTGAGGCACATTGTGAAATGACAGAGAGAAACCGGTATAACTGTTTCCATTAAAGCGTTCAACCGTTCACCTGCAGCCAAAAATAACTCGTGTGGGCTTTGAATTAATTTGGTGTTAATGGCAACAATTTCAGCATTTTGAGTTTTGAAGCAATACAGAGATTGCTATCACTGTTCCATATGTAATCCTTGCCTACACTGTCATTTAATCCTCTCAGGGTTCACAAACAAAAAAAAACATCATTTCTGCACATCTCAATCTGCCAGCTACATCATAAAAAATGTCACTCTCTGTGTTTTAAGGTTGCAAATTATTCCAACAGCCAATATGGCACTTTGTTTTGATGTAAACAAATCAGGAATCGTTGGCACGAAAGAATAGCAAGTTTCTCTTATTTTGATTTTTCCTGATTGATTTTGAAATATATTTGTCATTATTTAGTAAATTTATTTTCAGCCAATACAAGAATGTACACATGGTTTCCTTATCTTCAGATTTAGAACCAGATTTGAAAATTAATATGGTTGTTTTGTAGGGAACTAAAGAACATCAAGCTTGCGAATATATATTTTGAGTTTACTTAATACATTGTATGTACACTGACGTTTCTAATACAGCATGCTTTGTTTTGATTAACAATGAAATGTCATTGCACTTACATGTAGTATCATGAGTAGCCTCCTTTGTCAATATCCTGCCGCCAATCGTTGTGTTGAACATCTCAGTAAACATTCTTGTGAATGTAATGCATATGACTGGAATATTTCCAATATAGAAATCAAGCAGAATATCTGTTTTAATTTGTCTTGCTTTGTTCAATAACTGAGAGATGGTATATTGATTAAGAAGTAGAGATCCCAGGATAGTAAACTGTCTAAAGTTTGGAGATAAGGTCTGAAATTTAATTAAAGAACCTATTTTAAACAGACGCCACGAAACTTAATATTCATGTAAATATTTTTTATAGTGTCCTTTTTTATCGTTTCATCATGTCATATGTAATTTCATATCTTTTGCTTGTTTTAAATTTATATTTGACGTTTTTCTTTTAGTACGGTTATACCGGGATGAAGAACGGCCGTGCTGTTCAAAATTAATCAGTTAAAATATATTCCTTTACTGTACGATCAGCCTTTCATTTCATTTGTTTCTAATTAATTTCGCTGATCAGATCTTTCTCCCAGGGATCCAGTATTTCGAATTTGTCGAGTGGTCCTTTCATTTACAATTTATAACCTATTTTAACACAACAGTTCCTCATCAGGTTACAGCTTGTTAAAATGCTTTTCATGCATCAGTAATCTTTAAAGTGCCCCCATGATCAAATTTTTGATTTTCTTTTTCTTACATTTTCGTGTACTATTAGACTTTCTTACTCATCTTGCCAAATTTCAATCCATTACGAACATCAGAAGTCATTTTATTTTAACATTTATTTCCGAGAAAAATTGCACAAAGAACAAGTCCAAAGTTTTTGTTGCTTTTCGCATGATTATTCAATACTTCAGAAACGCTGTTTTACCGGAAGTGAGAGTAGCCGGAAGTCACTGAACAGGAAGTGTAAATGGCAAAGCTACATGTATGAACCGGAAGTGCACAATTTAAAATATGCGGACATAAATTTGCATGCAAAATCGTGACCAAAAAATAATGATAATAAAAACAAGAGGCTCCAAGCAACCTATACTCATGCGCATGCATAAGAAAGTTTTATGATATATTTTAAACATGATAAGAAGATGTCCGACATGGAGAAGAGTTACTCCTTTCATTCAGTCATCTTTCCTGCAAACCACATTGTTTACTTTTGAATGTTTTGTAAATAAAGGCTGTACCACAATGAAGCCAGTGATTCTTCTAAGTGTTATATATACCTAACGTGAACATTAGGAATGTAAGTAGGGTGATAGGAGACACTGTTGTGACACTTCAGTAGTGTGGAAGTGAGAGTAGCCGGAAGTCACTGAACAGGAAGTGTAAATGACAAAGAACCTGCATTAATTTGCATGCAAAATCGTGAAACAGAAAAAAATTAAGAAAAATGGAGGGCAAACCTTAACTCGTGCCACTATGTGCATAAGTAATAAAAAAAGAAAAACAAAGGGTATTTTTTAACTCATTGTGCTTTACACATGAGTAATAAATATTACTGTTTCTTATTACATATTTTTTATTGCTGACTGCGATGGACATTAGACATTGGCCGACCAATTGTTTAACCTGTCTGAATTATATTTTGAAGGTTTTGTCAGACATGTTTCCATGCACAGAAGCATAAATTATAGGCTCCCTTGACATTACGTGCAACAAGATTGCAGTGTGTGTCCACTTTTAAATATACTTCATCATTCTAGTTTGGATTTGCTGTATGTGATGTTGTAGGCAGTTACAGGCTCTCAGATAGTGGAGGCGAGCAAAAATGTTGGAACAACACAAAACAAAATGAACCCAGCCCCCACCCCTCCATTCCCTGTTCGTTTTTTCTTCACTCATTCCAATTTCAGCGGTGGACACATGATGCAGAGCTTCTGATATTATGTGATGGTGCCATTGTGTAGTTCCAGAAAAAATCCATACCCACCCCACAGAAGGTCATTGGAAATTCCTAGGGGGAGGGGGGTCTTAAAAGCCAACATTTTAGAAGCAATGTATGAAGCTAAACTGGAATTTCCTGGGGGGATGGGGGGTGCTAAACAAAAAACCTTCTGTGGGGGGAGTATGGATATTTTCTGGAACTGCACATTACAAACAATTGGCCTCAAATCGCATAATTTACTAATCAGCACAAATTTCTTCAAAAATTGCATGAAGTGAACAAAAACTACCCCTGTATTAAGGATTTACCCATTCATTTTACCTTATCACTATGCTTATGTCAGAAAAACTAAAAAACTCTGGCTGAAAACTTGAAAAGAAACTCAAAACAACATGAATTACCAGGTGCCATGCACCTCTTCAGAACCTCAAATTTCATTGGACCTGGGTATCATGCAGACCAGATGTATTGTTTTCAGGGCAAGGGTCCATTGTTCTGTTGTTTTCTCAGCCAATACAGTGAGGCATTCTGAGACATGCATGCTGCCTCTGAATTACAAAAATTATGTGAATGACTATTGGCTCATTTATGGTCAGCAACCTGTACGTCATGTAATACAATGTGATCTATACAGCACCTAAAATTTCTCTCTTTTGTTCTGGGGCCAGTTAATATGCTTTATCTACAATTTCTTATAACTGAAGATTTTGTAACACATTTAATAATGAAAATGAGCAAAATTAAGACGACAGTGTGTCATCATTATCAAATGATAATTTTTGCAAGATAGGTGGCGATATATATATAAGGATGAATTTGTGAAAGTACTACGAAATAACCTAGGTGTGAAAAGAAATGAATCAAGTGAAAAGTTTCACTGGAATGGAGTCTGTTTGAGTTGGTCTCTTTTTCTTTATCAGAAGCCTCTCATAGATATGGCACTCAAACTTCCCACAGCATTTCTTTAAGATGGCAAATGCTCCTGGGGATTGGTCGGCTTTTGATTATGTTTCTCCTTAAGATGTTTCCTGATTGCAGAGTATATATGTTCGTCTATGCATAAGTGGAGATGGCGGCTTGTGTTGCCTATATTATTCGTATAGCACAAATTACATTTAAATTCATAAACAACTCATTGTTGGTTGACTAAGGTGGGCTTTGTTTCTGTAACGTTCGTGCTTGCGAATACCGGTTGTAACTGACAGTTGATTTTCTTTCCATTAATTACAGTCAATTTTTCTTTTCATTTATTTAATTAATTTGCTAATAGTCCTGTTTTGCTGAACAATCTGCCCTGAAAATGCCGCATAATTTTCCATTTTATTTTGATCTGAAATCCTGAATTGATGTTGCCCATGCAAAAATACTGCCAAAGAGGTTTCATTTGAACCGTCACACCATAGGATTATGTCCACAGACTTGGCTGTTTCTTGGTGTTGCGGAAGCCATTGTTGGTTAGCTTTTGTGTTGTGGTGTGGGTATTGTTCAGTGTCTTTTGAATCTTTTGTTTTACGTCATTTGGTGATCACACCATCCGCAACACCAAGAAACTACCACAGACTCACAGTAGAACTAAATTACAGGTCTCCATAATTGACTCTGGAAGTGAAAGGGTTATATAACCCTTTTGTCATTCTGATGAAGGGCTAAAACTCAAAATATATCAACTTTTGAATCTCTTTAGATGCAGTGGTCTATTTACCTTATTATAGGAAATTAACAATGCACTTTATCAACGCGATTTTACAAAATTGGCGTTAATTTAATGTATCTTAATTAATGTCAATGTAAATTTAATGCACGCTATTTTACAGCATTGTTATTTTAAAGCACCTTTATTTCGTTAGGAAACCTTATTAGTTCATGACTCCTCTATTGGTTCTTCAGAGTCACATTTCACGGAGGCTTTGAAAGATCTTTTGAATTGATAGGGTCTAGTTAGGCTTCAAAACCAAATTTTCGGCTTTAAAAAACTTAGAAACATCCGGCGTGTACTTGTCTTGGAAGGTTTTATTGATGGAAGCCAAAGCGCAGTTTGGCGTTCAGAAATGTAAAGTGTGAGTTTGCAGAATTATGAAAATCGCAGTAAATAAAGCAAGATGCTTATCAACCTCATTGCCTGGGAACGAGGTTGGATGCTTATCGAAAAATTTGCGTTAATGTAATGCATGTGAACCTAACTTTTGAAAAATTCGCGTTAATTTAGTGTAACTTAAATTTTCTTCGCGTTGTCAACGTGCATTGTTAATTTCCTATAATAAGGTACTTATTAATAGTCAACTCAGTTGAAATTATCAAATTACAATAGAATGTTGATAACTCAAACCATCAGGGCAAATGCAAGACTGTTTGAGTTATCGAAAGTGCAAAATGTTGAATTTAGCACAAGGTTCGAGTTACAGGAAGTTTTAGTTCTCAAGATTCTGTTGCGTATTGTTAATAAAAAGAAAGTGGTTATTGTCTGTACAAGATCCTCTACACTTAAGAAACATTTAACAACCAGCTGTCTTGATGGATGGTGGCCCTAATTGATGTTGAGTGGAAAACATTAAAAATATTTTTGTTTCCTCCCACACCTAAATGTATGCCCACAGCTTACCTGAAGGTTTATGGGTAAGAAAACACACACTGACCCACTTGTCCTCTCCAAAAGAAGTACTTTTAAAATAATACATGAAGTAAGAGAATGTAATGTTACTCATTCAAGGTTTATGTCCATTTACATCCTTGGGTAAATAAATATTAGTTATCACTGACAATAATAATATTATTTAATGGTATATTGTTTTGCACTGATGTTTATCTACCCGGTAGTTGGGTCCTTCGGGACAAGTTATAATTATAATACTTTCAGTGTGGGGATGAATTGCAATATAAATAAAATATTTTACATAAACATGGCCGACTTACATTGTATTGTTGTTATAATTGTTTTTTTTTTTCAGAACATTGCCATTGGTCTAAAGAACTTCAGTGAGGCCTCAAAAAAAAGGTTTACATCTCTCCTCTCAAAAAGCTTAGGTCTTCATGAGCAGAGCTGTGTAATCCTTCATGTCTTCCCAGTAAGTATAAATACCACAAAAGGGAAATTAATGATTGAATTTATACTTTAAGAGCTGAGAAGATGGACTGTGTGAGTTGACTCAGCATACTTGAAGATGTGCAGTCTTAGAAAAAAAGACTGAGTGAATTTGAATACGGAGAGTGAAATCCCAAATTTCCCTCTCCTTATCCTCATTATAAAATTATTCAGGCAATCAATAATTTTATTTCATCTTTTTTCTGAAGGGGGGAAGGCTCTTATTTTCCAACTTTGTGATGTTATTAATGATTTCAGAGGTTTATGATATTATTTTAACTGGATTTTTGCAACATTTTCCACTGTGTTTGTGTCTATCAAGGCTCAGTTACCCTTTTAAATCTATTATAGATGCATTTTTTTTTTCGGAGGCAGGGGATGGCATCCATTTATCTACTAGATTTGATAATTCATAGGCGGGGGAGGGAATCAATTTATCTACTGGAATTAATAACAACTAACCTTTGTCTGAACTTGTGAAGACCATCTCTTGGATCTATTGAATGTATTGGGAAATTTTCTCAAGTGAACCATTCTGAACTGTTCTGTTATCAGTAAAATTAATTGTTTCAATTGTAGATCTCTGTTAAGAGGATCCAAGTTGAATTGTACTGTGAGAAAGATATGGTTAAGGCCATGGGGTCTGAGTGGGAACCTAATGTATTTATTCCTGCCAACAAAATGATCCAAACCCTGGACAGCCCAAGCATGCAACCATTTGTGCGGGAGTTTAACATCACTGCTTATGGAGTGAAGGTGAGAATTGCTTTTTGATGCTTTTAAGGACGTTAGCGTGAAAATCTTCTAACATTGATTTTTTTTATTAAACTTTTGCTACAGCTAGGTTATGAGTTGTTTGTGTCAAATGCAAAAAAATGAGGGGGTCACCGACTTCGTTTCCGAGATAAGGTATCTGAAAGGCGACCCTAATTTTGAAAAATTGGTCTTCCTTACCGGCTGAGACCCCAATGTCTGTTTATCTAAAAATATTGCAAATAAATCTCCAAAATGCAACTTTCTTTCCCAAATTTTATGCGAGTAGGTCTGACTGACCAAAAATGATGACATTACATGTATAAAAAATCCTAAAAATACCACTTGTTTTTTCCTTTGTTTTTTTTTGGAGTTTCTTTAGGAGAATTGAGGCTCATGAAAGCAGTTTGTCAAAGTCAAATAAGTAGATTAAGGATCCAGTAAATAATTCTTTGAATAGCTTAGCTTTTAATGTCTTTCTGAAAAGTTGTTGGTAGCTATACTCTCATCATTGCTAATCCTCTGACCATTTTACATCATTAACAGGACACCCCTGAGATAGATCTGGCAGTTTACCAAGAGATGTGGTTCCCGGTAGCAGTGGTCGCTGGGGTGACTGTTATTCTTATCTTTCTGGCTACTGTCTGCTTGGTAAGTCACAGCATGGTGTTGACACTAAATAATGAAAGTTACAGTATATGTATTTCATATTTTTTTTGTTAGTTGAACCACTGCTTATGGGCAATTACCATTGAAAGCACACTTCAAAATCATATAGCTTTTTTGTGTTGTATCTGACAGTTGTAAGCAAGTTGTCATAGATTTGACACTCTCTTTACGCAACTGTGGTCAAACTGAAAAAATAATTATAATTTGTGTTGCATTCATCGCAAAGGAAAATAATGTTACAGTTGTAAGCAAAAGGTCTGCCATATTTATTAATCCAAACATTTTTTCCAATGAGTATCCTCGGTTTTCATATGATTATTTTGTTGTCTGGTGAAGATTCAATGTCTTTGCCATGCTTATTCCAAGTTTCACTAAATGTTTCACAGTTTTTGAAAATTACTCTAAAACATGCATGTATTTTAAACACTTTTCATGGCTACTACTGACAGCTCTTTGAGCAAGGAACAATGTTTATATAAAGAAAGCTGAGAGATATGTGTGATTAATTCCTTTATCTCTGACAGTTGTTCTGTCGGCGGCGTCTAGAAGCAAAAGCTGAAGAGGAACATCGTGCACAGAAGCTTGACCCAGAGAAACTCCTGTATCCTGCCGTTGATCCCACAAACACCATGTCTGCAAGCATGATTCAGCCAGATGCTGGTCGAGTCTACGCAATACCAGGATTACCTCCTAAGCCAAGGAAATGGAAAGGCTCTCATCTCTCGCTCTCAGACAGGTTAGGAGACACAGCATTCTTTTTAAACGATTAATGTTAGCCAGCAGATATGACTGTTATATTGCTGTTATAGCCAGTAGATATAACTGTTATATTGCTGTTAGCCAGTAGATATGACCATTATACATTGCTGTTATAGCCGGTAGATATGACTGTTATATTGCTGTTAGCCAGTAGACATGACCTCTTCTCACACTCCATTCCCTTTTAAATGCCAAATACTGGCCCTACAATGTAGGGGTTGGGAGAGGAGAAAGATCTGTATCCATAGGTTAGATTGCTGTACTGTCAGTGTTATTCACATCTACATGTACATGTACATCTGACTTGACAACGGTACTACCATCACGCCAAGATTAAAAATAAAAATTTATGTGCAAGTGTACATGTAGGTCAAGATAATACAAAGTAAAGTGCATGATACTAATTCAGAGAATTACTTTCTACTTTCGTCGTACCCCCACAAGGAAGCCTGTTCACAGGCTACATGAAAGTCAGAGGTTCAAAAGTATGAAAGTTAAAAACAATAAAGCAATGATTCACTGTCTTCACTCTTGCTAAAGGTTTGATGTAAACAAATAAAAGTTAAAGTATTACCATGTAAGGATCTCCCAAACTTTAGTCAATTTTCCTGTGTTCTACGTCTCTGATCGTCTCTGATATGGCAGGCTATAATTTTTTTCTATTGAGAGCTCTGTAATTATTGTAATGCATGCTAGGTGTACAAGATTTAATGGTGGTGGTGTTTTTCTTTCTAGGCGTGGCTCAAAAGCTTCTCTAGTTCTGGATCTTAGATCATCAGCAACAGAATTAGGAACCGGTTCTCCTGTCCCAAGTATCCTAGAAAGGTGCACAAAATTTTCAGCATTTAATAAATTTAACAACATATGCAAAGCATTGATCTACTGTATAGGAATGGGCCAGTTCTGCTCAGTTACTTCTCTTAGTGAAGATTTTACTTTTACTTGCAGTATATACATGTATGGTTGTCATAATTATGATAGTAGTAATCAATCATTAGGAAAATGCATTAGCACAAAAGAAGGGATGTGAAAACGTTCGAGGACATGTCAGAGTAGATACCAGTTCCTGTCTGGTTTGCCCCTGAAAAGAACAGAGGTGGGGGGGGGGGGGAAGTCAAGTGGCGTTGAACCAGAGGAAATCTGAATTAAATCTGGCTACTACACAGGACAAATGAATGGGGTTAGTTTCTAGAGAAACCATGGTGCTGCGTCGGTGGGGGTGAAACACAAGAATTTGGTTTTATCGACTGAGTCGATAAGATAAATTAGCCACCGTAAAAAGATTCGAGAAAGCTGACGTTTCGAGCGCTAGCCCTTCGTCGGAGCGAATCAAGGGATTGTGGGTAGTGTGTGGTTTTATATAGTAGGTGGAGCTCCGCCATTGGTGGAAATTTGGTATAGTGAAAAACAAATGTAAATAAGTTGAATGAAAAGCGTTCGTTGATTCCGTGGGGTTTGAGAGTGCCGATTTGAAAGATGATTTTTTGTTCTAAGTTTTTACGGCTTTCTGTGTTGCCCTGGTGTAGGGAAACGCCGCAGATTGTCATGTGTTGTTTAGAATGGTTAGTAAGATTGAAATGATGCGCGACTGGTTTGGATGTTTCTTTGTCATTTTTTTCAACGGAGATGTTCTCGAAAACGGTCGCCCAGTCTCCTCCCTGTTTCGCCAATGTATATCTTTTTGCAAAAAGTACATGTTATGCAGTAGATAACATTTACGGAGGTGCATGTGAAACGATCAGTGACTACAAACATCACAGAAGGAGGAGAACAAGAGAATTCCATTCACCCTCACTTTCCACCCACACAATCACACAGTCAAAAGCATCATTTTAAAAAATTTCAAATTGCTCCAAAACAACCCTGAAACTGGCAGAATTTTTTCACAACCCCCCACTAATTTCATTCAAACGTGACAAAAACATAGGCAACTTTCTAGTTACGAGTACACTGAAATCTGACGATGAACCGGGAACTTGTAAATGCGCACGCACACGATGCAACACTTGTCCTTTCATTCACAACGCGGACAAAATAACGGGACCCAAACGATCTATTAAAATCACTAGGGCTAGCGCTCGAAACGTCAGCTTTCTCAATCTTTTTACGGTGGCTAATTAACCTTATCGACTCAGTCAATAAAACCAAATTCTTGTACTACACAGGACACCCAACAGAAGGTTAAGATTGTGCAAACGCAATTAGTTAGAGCAGTTTCACTTGAGTGTCATAAAAACCAAAACCAAAGTAATTATTCCAACTGGCCAATCACAACAGACACAGACAATCCAATGAATTATTCGGCACTTGAAGCAAATACATGTAACTGACGTTGAACGGGGAAACACATACAGTCAAGCAAGTTACAGTAGATTTTTAGCCAATTACAAAGCGTTGCAATGAAAACCTTGACTTCAGTTGACAACAGCCACAGAACTTTATTAATTTTATATTTTAAAATTAATACTGCTTTGCTGCAGTTCTGATTATCTGCTCAGCTTATTAATATTATGACTGGGTGCCCAATGACTAATACCTTAATACTGTTTTTCATTTAAGTTTAGGATCGTTTGCTGTGACATTACTTTTTATTGTTCTTTTTTTTTTGCAGTCCCACTGAAGAAAAGCTGGCTTCTAAATCCAGACCCTTAACCTACAATGAATTAGAAGATTGTGTAAATAATTCAAAGCAACTTTATGCAGAATTTTGGGTAAGTCAGGATTACATATTCTAAAACTTTCTTTTCTTTGGTACTTGATTGATCAATGTTCCCGAAAATAGTTCTCTTTGTGCACACAGGAAATGCCCATGAACCATCCACCTCCTGATGAGAGACTACCTGGTTCAAGCTACAGAAATAGATATCCATTTATTTTACCAAGTAAGTTGTTATATGTCTGAGTTATTTTATTAAATTTGAGCACCATGGAATGGTCATCAACAAGGATTTCATCCAAAGATTAAAAAATTAGAACCACGCTTCACAGAATAATAAACAGCACCTCAAAAAAGTACTGCTAAAAAGCTTTCATTTGAATGGTCACATTGTGGGGTTTAATGCAGGGACCCAAACGTTTAAGAGCCATCTTGTACAGCATAATAAACAGCACTGAAGGAAAGTGCTGCTCAGTAGCTTTCATTTGAATTGTCACACTGTAGGATTTCACCTACAGACTCAAAAGTTGTACAGCATGACAAACAATACCACAGGAGTTTTAGCTGCATAGCCACACTTTATCATTTCATTATACATTATCATATATTGAGGAGTTCATCCACATTTTTCTGCTCCTGGGCTAACTATGGGCATGATCCATTTGACCAAAAAATCTGGTTTGAATTTTTTAGAGGGGGGAGGTTGGGGGGGGGGGGGTTAGGGTTAGGGTTAACTGGGCTTACTACGGGCATGATCCATTTGACCAAAAAATCTGGTTTGAATTTTTTAGAATGGGGGGGCCTTTATTTAATACTTTTAGCCTTGGGGGTGCTAATTTGATGTTGGGCACTTACATGTATTTGAAGCTGGGCACTAATTCAAGCATTTATGGTAACTATTAATAATGCTTTTATCTGTTTTAGATTCTAGAACGAGAGTAAATTTACCAGAAATACCTGGAGATCCATTGTCTATCTACATAAATGCAAATTTTTTGAAGGTAAGGTGATTTTGTGGCCATTTATAGATCACCACCACCCCTTGGGCCTATGTATCCAGAATGCTTTGTAGCTCTCAACATTGATTTTGGGGGGTGGGGGGGGGGGGGCAAAACTCATTGCAAAAGAGAAGGGTTTTGTTTTTTCTTTCAGGTCATTTGACTGTGATGTTATTTTACCTTAAAAAGAAAAGAGAACATGGAAAATATCCAACCATATTACACAGTAGATTATTGTCATTGTCGTATTACAAATTCCTAGTGTCCCAGTTTGAAGACACAAAAGCTATAAAAGGAATTTCAGTGGAATAAAAAAGCCTGTATTATCTGTTAAACTACCCAATAAGGTGTATAGATTTCAAGGTTTGTCTTGCATTGCAGGTTTAGCTAGGTGAAGTCACTCCTAACAATGAATTTCTTTTCAGGGTTATGAGAGTCGAAAACAAGCTTATATAGCAACACAAGGTACCTTTTTGATTTTTTACTTTTCTACTGAATCTCTCATTTTATTCAAGGGGTATATTGTTTATTTAGCTGTAGAATGATGTTTTAATTTGTTACTCATGCGCAGAGCAGCATGAGTTAAAGTTTGCCCTTCCGGGTCATAGCTTTGCCATTATACACTTTGGGTTTCTTGACAAAACAGTGTTACAAAACAGCGTTAGTGAAGTGTCATGACACCATCTCCTACAACCCTTTTGTTACATTGCTATTGTTCATGTTAGGTATATATACCGGTACATGTAACACGAAGAATTACTGGCTTCCTTGTGGGACAGCCTTCATTTATAAAACATTCAATAGTAACAACATGGTTTAAAGGAATGATGATTGAATGAAAGGAATAACTCTTCTCCATGTCTGACATCTTCTTGTCTTGTTTAAAATATGTATACCATAAAACGTTCTTACCAATGCACATGAGTATAGGCTTCTTGGAGCCTCTTGCTGTACTCCTTTTGAGACTGAGTTGCAGGTTGATTGTTTGTAACTGCAGACTGTTATTGTTATAGGTCCTTTATCATGTACAGTTAAAGACTTTTGGAGAATGATCTGGCATCACCAGTGTCCTATTATTGTTATGATTACAAAACTTAAAGAAAGAAATGAGGTATGGATAATTCCATTAAGATATCAATGGCAGATCTAGGGGAGTTGCGTTCATTTCCAACCATTCGGTGCAACAGGAATTCCGCAAACTCACTGTCTGTCAGTGAGTTTTTTCAAATCCAAGAGCTTGTTTTCTTGTTCTCCAGATCAGAGGTCAAAGACAGATTTTCTCAGGCGAATCAACATCAAAGAGCCAGGTAACTTTGGCCTTCTCATAGGCAAGAAATTTGGCCGCGTGATACAAACGTCTGTGAAATTTGCCAACTTTACGGAGCTGTATCTTCACTATTTTAAAAGATATCGCTTTTAAACTCGGCCACTTTACTAATTTTGAGATGCTTTTCTCAGCAGTGTCGATGGATTTTTGCTATCAGCTAGGCCAATATAAAAATTTGGAAAAACCGTGACAAGGTCTATAGGTCAGACACTCGTCAACTTCAAACAGTGAAATTTACGAATACAACCAGAATATATATAAAACACTTTTAGAAAAATATGAAAAGATAAACAGGGAATGTATTTAGAAGAAGAGAATTGAAAATATTTAAAGGGTTGCTTTGGGAAAAGGCGATGATAAAGGGCTTTCAAGGAATCGTAATTTCGTGATACATGAAATTCAAGATTAGCGATCACAGTGCGCAATGCATCCCAGATGGAAATGGGCCTTTAAAACCTGTCCACCTTCTTGCACAGTGCATTAAACAGTTCATCAACTTTCATTTAATATAAAGAGTCACACTTAAAGATTCAAAGTTGTCTATATAAATTTTAACAACATGAAGGTTGATTATTTTCTCCTCAGACTAAATGTGAACGTTATTGGCCAGATCCAACCTTTAGAATGCAAGAGAAATATGGAGATATTGTTGTCACATTTGACTCAGCGATAGGACGAGATGGTTACCAGATAACTTCTTTGTACATAAGTCACACACAGTCATTGGAGGCTCCACGAAGAGTGTACCATTACTGGTACACTGCATGGCCCGACCATGGTGTCCCTGACTCTCCAAGGCAGTTTTTAAGATTAGTGGAAGAAGTACATATTGCACAAGACAGAGAGGATGTGAAAGAAGGGCCTGTGGTAGTACACTGCAGGTTGGTGTTCCTGTGGTTAACTGTTGAACTAAATTATCATACTGGGCACTGAAATGTCTGTCATCCAGCCCTGGTAACAAGTGTTGTGTTGCGATTCACGTAAGGTACTAGAAATATGTGTCTCGCAGGACCTCACGAAGCTTGGGGGGAGGGTGCACCAGACGGGGATGGGAGAGATGGAATTACTGGTTTGACTGGAGAGGTTGGGTTTCATGGCCCCAATGGCCCAGAAATTTGAAGTTGAGACATTCTCGTTCCCAGTCGCTTGCCACAATGGATGATATAAATTTGAGCTTTCTCGCAGTTTTGTTGCTAGGCAACTGCAGGACACCAACCCAATATATATTATGTAGAGGCAACCCAAGATTCCACCACCCTAAAGCGATCCATGCTCGACAAATTTATATTTACCTTTTGCAAGGAATTACCATAAAGATGGATGGATAAGTGATTGATACCCTGGGTTTAGAAGTTAATCTTGTAAAAAGATATTATTTTTGTCTGAGTAATTTTAATTGCATTATTTGCTACACTGAACTTGAGCACTCATTGTGTTGATCATTCAAACAGGAGAAAACATTCATTATTAGATTTATGTGACCACTTCTAATTACTGGGAAGAATCCAGTTTGACTTGTTTGATTTTATTCCTTGCAGTGCTGGTGTGGGTAGGACAGGTTGTTTTATTGCAGCTAGTATTGGCATAGAACAAATTAAGGTACCGTATGCACTTTACCTGTGAAAACCTTAGCAAATGAAAAGTTTGATGCCCATAGACATCACAATAAATTGGCAACTGGAAGTAGAACATTGTATAAATTTGTTACATGTTTTGACCACATAACATCAAGAAACTGACTTTCTATGATTGCTTTTAATATTTTGACAATTTATAACTGGAATAACAAATTAATATCACTAACTGCCAAATTTGTCTGCCACCATTAGAAAGAAGATCTTGTAGACATTCTCAAGATAGTAAGCCTTATGAGAATAGACAGGTAAGTCATTATTTTTGAGGTAATATATCAAGCACGAGGAACAGTGTTTCATCAGATTTCCAAACACCGAGAAGTGGATTGGAAAAACGAGGCGCAGCCGAGTTTTTTTAAACCACTTCAAGGTGTTTGGAAATCTGATGAAACACTGTTTCGAGTGTTTGATAAAGCTTCTCAAACTGATCGTTAAATGCGGAGAAAACAAAGGAATAAAATCGCCAAAATCTATGCAAATTAAGAACCGATTTCAAAACCTCCTTCACGGTAGTGATTCCCTTTGTGTTCTCGTCATGAATTATTAATGAGTTTGAGAATAGTTTGTCAAACATGGTAAATTCTTCCTCCTCCTTCACCTCATCCACTAACCACCTCCTTGTCCATCTTTTTGCTTGGAAGATTTTTGTTTGTGTTTTTTTTTACAGAGTTACGTATAGAGCAGTTTTCAATTGAGTGTCGTAAAACCAAAACCAAAGTAATTACTCTGGCCAATCACAGCAGTCGTAAACAATCCAATGAGCCAATCAGAGCTCGAAGCAATTACATGTCGGCGGCGCCAAGCGTGGAAAAATGCATACGAGGAAGTCACAATTGGTTTTGGTTTTACTTCTGATTGGTCGAGAAAGTGGCGCAAGATTTTTTAGCCAATCACAAAGCGTAGCAATGCAAAACCAAAGCAATTGTACAATTACTTTCTACACTCAATTGAAAACTGCTCTATCCTATGTTATTTATATCATACAAATTCTTTGAATCTCAAGCTTGTGTTTGATGCTAAGTTTAATCTGGAAAAGTTTCTATAGTGTTTTTTTTGTTTTAATCTTTTAGGGGAGGAATGGTCGAAACAGATTTACAATATGAGCTTGTATACCACACGCTTCACCATTATTGGGCAACACGTACAGGCAGTGAAGATGACTCACATGACATTGCTCTTGAAGCAATCTTTGATGGATAATCAAATGCAGCTTTTGAAAGTTCAATGAATACAGATCAATATTAATTCCTACATGCTGGTCATGGGAAAACAATATAATTATCAGGGGTCCCGTCTACGAGGTCTTCAATCAAGTAATCTACATTCAATATTTTCTCACGTACTACTAGCATTTAGGATGTCCCATTGCAAGTTGTTATTTAATTTCTGGAATATTTATGTAACAGTGGATTAAGGTGGAATTTATAAAAACATTACTACATCATCAACTTGTTTATGAGTCTTCAAAACACAAAGACATACAACTTTGTTTGTTAACTTAGCAGTTCTGCTCTGATTGTGGTTAAGTTTTGGGCGCTTACCCTTGCGGGACAAGGGAACAACAACCTGTTGATTACAGGAAATGCAAAGCAATTTGATTGACTATCACTTTTCATCCACCATTCTTGCGTTCATTTTGTTGGCAATTATCTATGGATCAGCAGTTGACAACACAAAGAGCTATATTTTGGAAACCAAAAGGTAAAATAATGACCATGGAGGCAACCAAACCATCTGTGAGAAGACCAGCACAGAAAGATGAGTTCATCTGACACAAGGCAAAATCCAAAAGGTGGCACAAGATCATCTTCACAAATGAGACAAACAACTGTTGAGGCCTTTTATGCATCTTTTAGTGCCTACAAGGAGTGATGATGATGGTGATGACGACTTGACATGCCTTGTGCAAATCTTACTTCCTCGACATTATACAAGGAGAGGTTGGCTTCCTTAAGATCCTGCATGATCAGATCTTAATTTGGTGTTGGTTCAAGGAGTATATATGGTATCATATAATAATTATAATATTATTTTATTATTTATGAATCCTTAAGAGAAGGTCATGTGGACAAACATTTTCTCAGCACGTTACATGTACATCATCTTAGGGCTCCTTCACACGGCAAACTAAAGCTGGCAAACGTGACATCAACAGTTGGCAAACTTAGAACATGTCAAGTTTCTATTCTTGTCAACTTTTTGGTCAATTTTTTTTGTGTTGGCACACTCGCATTTGACAACAAAACCTGCATCCTAATCTTGAGATTTGGCGACTGCCCGAGAATGACATTGAAATTTCTGGAAGTTTGTTGTGTGAAAAAGCGAGTTTGCCAACTTAAGTTTGCTGTGTGAAGGTGGCATTAAGAGTAGAATGTCTTGTGTTTTGCAGTCACCCACAATAATACATTGTTGAATCAAGAGGACTAAGGACCTCACAATCAATTTGCCAAGTATCTTGGCTTAAAAATATTTTATTTTGAAGTTTTATTGCATGGGTCCTTGTTTATGTTGGGACTATTATCAAATGAAAAATGAATTTAATCATATATTAAAAATATGTTGTTTTAGCCGGCTGTAAGGTTGAACAACAAAAATGTCCCCAAAATGAGAAATTATTACAAAGTATTTATCAAAAATGATATTGTACAGAATTGTTATTGAGGGATTTTATGAAATTCCTCTATGATATTTAACCCATGTGAGGATCATGAGTATATGTATCAAACCAGCTGTCACACAATTTTAAAGGAAGGTTATAAAATTATTTCCAATATTGTCACTGTATATATTTCATACTGTATGTCCAGTCCTGTGGCATTTACCGTAAATACTCTATTAACCCCCCCCCCCCCCCCCCCGATTTTCAGGCCTTCTGGAGAGGGGCTTATTTAAAACTCTCTCTCTCAACTTGATAAGAAAGTATTGAAACTGTCCCATATGAAATTGGAATTTGGAAATGTCGAGTTCAAGACTGTAATGTGAATCGAACCCGACCTTATTTTGTGGCGGTAGGAGGGGGGGGGGGACTTTTTAAAAACCTGAAGCCCAAGAGAGAGAGAGACGGGGGGGGGGGGGGGGGGTGGTACAGAGCGGCGGGGCTTAATAGAGTGTTTACAGTAGTGAAAAATTGGTTTTCAAGTTTAACTTCACAACAAAATTCATTCCTGTGACCTCAATGTAAATCTGTAATACACTTAGATTCTGTGGACCTTTTTATACCGGAGGAGTTTATGATGTTTGTTTAACCTGGCTTATTACATGGTCATTGTTGTTCAAAAATGAAACTGACCAGTGGTCATGGAAGCATGTAAAGCTCTGTATGTTTCAGAAACACATGTACCTTGAAGTTCAAAACCCATCCCATAGTTGCTTTAATTTTTCACTGCTGCCAGTCTTTGTTGCAGACATCTTGGGAGTACAGTTATAAACTGCAGTCTAAAAAGTGAGATCATCGGATAAGTGCAGTTATGACAAGAAATATTTTTGTTTACAATGACTGATGTTTCAACAACCTTAGAGGCAGTCAGCATCACGTGCATGGTATGTCATAACTTGATTGGTACCATTATTTAATGGTTGAAATGTCAAAGAATGTCCAAGAAAATACAAAAACATTTTTTTCTGAACTGTACTCACCCTGGCCTGCAAATACAGGATCATACTCAACAGGCTTTTTTCTCTTCTGTTTTATAAGGCTCAGTGTGCCCAATAGTTGTTGTCAATATTATGTTTGACAGAAGTGTAACGTTAATATAAGCTGGTTTTGAACTTAGGAATTGCATGTTGTTGGAAGGTGCAGTTAAGCAGTCTGTTTTTCCCAGTAGGAATTCAGTTGCGTCAGCCATTTCAGGCTGTATAACATTTCTTTGTATTGTAAGCTACCAACCATAGTTGCTGTTTTTGCAGTTTTATTTTGCAGTGAATCCGGTTTGTGGCCAGGCAATAAACACTGTAAACTCCTCCTTCTCCTTCTCCATCCTTTATATTTCAATATTAAACTCTAGTTAAATTGTAAATATTTTTTTCTGTTACAAACTGTAAGATATTAACTAAGGCTGCTTTGTATATGGCATACGTGAAATGAAGCAGAGGTCAAAATAAGAAACTTAAAATCAAATCATCCCAGTTCGTCTCAAAACCAATTTTTCATTTTAACGCAGAAAAGGCTAAGGTGGGCTCAAGTAGCAGGCACAGATTACAGCGATAAGCAGCTGTCATCAAAATCATATTCTGTTACCAGTTCATATTCATGAATGAGACATGTATGTGAAGCTTGTATAGCAGGGACGAAGTCACATCATGTGTCACAAAACACAAAGGAAAGCCCCAAAGGATTGTTACTTGTTTTTCAGTCAAACTTCAACTAATAAACGGCCATGCAGCTCCCGATCCCAACCAAACCCAGCCTCTTATCTACAACAGCCACACAATTTTAATTGAGGATGGCCGTTGTAGAATAGAGGCTTGACTGTAATTTCTTCCTTTGACTCCGTGTTTTTTTGGTTTAATGAATGTGTTACGTACGTACACACATGTCGCAGTTTTTCTTGTTTTGTACAAATTAAAGCTGATTTTTAGTTAGCTATTTAGTTTCTCCGCTGTGCTACACAACCCCTGGATACTGTGAGCCCACCTCGACCGTTTAGGTCCCAATAATTTATCAATGTAGATTCTCCTAAGTATTTATTTCATTTGGAACAAGGTGGGAGAAGTTAACCTGCGACCCTGAAAGCCCTATTTTCGTTTCGCTTGGTAAACCATTTACACGGGAATCTAAAAACCTATGTTGGCGAATTACCCGCGTAGGAGAATATGAGTGCTGCGAAACTTGGGCCTGATCGCAGGTCAGGGGAAATTAATTGTGTAAACATTTTAGAAAGACAATCATTGGCAGTCATTTCTGTAATTCTCGTGTCCTGTATGTTTGTTGAAGTAGTGTTATTGTAAAAGACACACACTGGTCACTATTGGGGCTTAAAGATTTTAAAAAAAGAATGTTTAGACACAGCAGGTTTTGGACACTCAAGTTTGTTTCTTATGGAATTCATACCAGGTATTCTGGAGCCGGTTACACTCAAGAAATCTACATTTCTATTGAAATATGATATTTAGCAGTTATATATTAAACATAATTATTATCACAGTTACCATGTAACTAGTACAGCAACTGAGGGTACAAACTGTACGATGTTGAGGAAAATGGGTTAGCACACGATGAGAGTGACAATAAAAATATCAAAGGAGTTGATATTTCCAGTTTGGAGTTGTGGTTGTTTTTTTTTTTGCAACTTTCTTCTCCAGGTTAGAAATCCCAATAGAACACTCACATACTGTAAACGCTCTAATAAGCTCCCCTTCAAGTTTTGAATAAGCCCCCCCCCCCCCCCCTCCCCCCACAAAACCACGAAAGACACATCCACTTAGGTCAACATTTCCAACTTCCAATTTCATAAGGGGCAGTTTTAAGTAATGCTCCACATTAGAACTATAGTAACCTTTATTGTTCTGCGGCATTGGCTCTTTCCCACATAGAATATCTTTGGTTTCAAGAATAGAGGAGGGGCTGATGGTTCATAATTATATTTCATTATAAAAATAAAGAAAATCCATTTGCGTTAAATAAATTCTAGGAAATGTTCGTGCTTAACTAATCAGAATAGCAGAAGACAATAGCTAATAATTTTGCTTCTTTGATGACGTTCCCCAAATACAATATCTTTTAAAACTTGCATGTTGTGCGATTGGGTCTCAAATTACTTGAAACCTTAAAAAAAAAATAGACAAAATGCACCTTGAACCCTAACTTTTTAGCAGTTTTTGAGTCCAGGCCAATGAGATCACTAGTTGTAACAATGAAAAAAGTTGACATTCCATCGTGCATGGCCGTTGGCGCTATCCTTCTCATGCGGATCATTACTTAATACACCTTATTCCAAAATGGCGTCCAATTTATTATTCTTTTATATGCATGTTAATTAGCCCTTTTGGCCTCATTTTCGCTTGAAAATTCTTTTGTATTTTGCACATGCTGACGAGGCCAAGAGGGCTAATTTACTAAAGAAATAAAAAACGCGCCGAGTGCATTATTGAGTTATAAAGCACGCGGGAATTTTTAAGAACACGAGAGAAGTGCGAGAAGCACTCGCCTTTGGCTCGCACTTCTCGAGTGTTCTTAAAAATTCCCAAGTGCTTTATAACTCAATAATGCACGAGGAACAAGTTTTTTTATTTCTTTTATAAAATGAAAACGGTTTTAATGAAGCTTACGTCACGCGCGTGCTTTATCGAGTTATAATGAACTCGGTTTGACCAATCATAGCGCGCGCATTTCCTTGAGCATTTTATAAATGGATATAAAAGAATAATAAAATGGCCGCCATTTTGGAATAAGGTGTATACCTTCTTATCAAGTTCAGTTTTCAGTATACAGCTATTTTGTCGGATGAAAGCTTAAAGCCAAGACCGCAAGGTAGTATGGGTTATGGTTAAAAGCCATTGAATAAAAATCCCATACTACCTTGCGGTCTTGACTTTTCGCCTTTTTCATCCGACGTTTATCAATGAGTATTTGACTTGCATATATCGCACTATAAGTTCCTGAACGTAAAAGAAAAGCTATTAAAACAAATGATCCATCTATTTGGAACCAATTTCGAATGGTTAGAAATCAAGTAAATCGGGAAATTAACAGCGCCAAACAAGCTTACTATAAAAATGCTTTCAGTAATTGCTCGGGAGATCAACGCAAACATGGAAAACTATTAACGAACTGACCTCGCGCAAGTCGAATAAAACCATTATCAATAAAATGGAATACAATGGGCTAAATTTTAAAGACCAAACAGATGTAGCAGAAATGCTAAATTCCTTTTTTACGGAAATTGGGCCAAATCTTAGCAGACATGTAATTGAAGTTAATAAATCCTTCGAAGTGAATTCTTACTGAAACTGATAAAAAATTCATATTTGAAAAAACAACACCAGCACAAGTTTTTACACTAAATCAAAACTTTGTCCCTGATGAATGGAAATCTGAAATCTGCTGAAATGTCAGCCCGGGCTGAAATTTGTCATGTTATCACAACGAAATTTCAGCCCGGTTGACCTGGCTGAAATCTCAGCCCGGGCTGAAATTCGCCATGTAATCGGCCCCTTAGATAATCGAACTTAAATTTGTCACATTGACTCCGGTAAGTCAACCCCGAAATTATTGAGATGCGGTGTTCCTCAATTAACAATTTTGGGACCTCATTTGTTTTTGTTATATATTAACGACTTGCCAAAAATTGATGTACTCACAAACCAGGATGTACACTGATGATACCAGCTAACGAGCTTACCCTGAATTTGACAAAAACTGAGTTTATACTTATTGCATCAAGGCAGAAGTTATCGCAATTTTCAGAAAGTCCTTCTTTTATCATAAATAATAACGCTGTAGAACAAGTATAGCATCAGCTAAATCCCTTGCCGGAGTCTACATCGACCAAACTTTAAATTGGGAATGCCATATTGAAAATGTCTGTAAAAAGATTGCTTCCGTCATTGGCACAATTAAACGAATACGGCATCTTATCCCATTTAATAATTTAATCAAAGTTTATCATAGCCCTGTTCAGCCTCACTTTATTGCGGTGTGGTGTGGGAAAACTGTAACAAGGGCCTTTCTGAAAAGCTTCAAAGGCTTCAAAATCGCACAGCCCGGATTTTAATGATTGATTTGATTTGATTTTAATGTCTGCGAGCTACGATAGTAATTTGGATGATGTGTTTCGGGCATAAGGGTGGCGTAAACTCTGTCATCAAAGATTAGAAAAGAAATCTATCATGATGTATAAGACCTTACATGGGATGACACCAGAATATCTACGATCAAGATTTGTTTATCGCGACAACGCGAATGCTTATCGTTTAAGGAAGACCGAAAACGAACTAGTTCTTCCACAACCTCGCACTGATTATCTAAAGAGAAATTTTTCGTACAGTGGAGCTCAGTTGTGGAACAGCTTACCCACAGAATTAAGACAAGCGAAGAGAGTTTAAGACTGACTAAGTCGCCATAGTTTTTGAGTAAAGTTTTAAGTATATTTTTAGACACGGCCTCCGTGAAAAGCAGTTTTTATTTTTTTTATGAGTCTTTTATATGTTGTACCTCTTATTTGTAGTTAGGAAGATAGGTAGCTAGCTGAATATGATAAATAAACTGATGGAAATACCGTGTATAAAAAAGTTATCTATTCTATTCTATTCTATTCTATTCTATTCTATTCTAAGCTCCTGATTCTATTCTATTCTATTCTATTCTATTCTATTCTATTCTATTCTATTCTATTCTATTCTATTCTATAACAACAACAACAAGTCCATCTTCAAGTTTTAAATAAGCCCCCCCCCCCTCCCTCTAGATCATCATCATCATCATCATCATCATCTTTATTTAAAAACACGGTAAATACATCAGGCGTTAACAATTTAATATAAACTACAGCTTAATAAAAAACTATGTATGTAAATTAATCTTCTATAATTTAAAAATATAACTAACTATTAAAGAAAAGTAAACTAAAATAAAGCCTGTTTTACATGAATGCCGTGTCGGAATTAATTAAGAATCGTCGGAAATTAGTCAGAGATGTTGGCTGCCTAGCAGCTGAGGGTAGACTGTTCCAGAGGACTGCACCACTATAGGCAAAGCTATTTTTGTAATAATTAGTATGTGGCAATGGTATTACAAGCTTATTATCAGAATCCCGCAAATTGTAAGAAGTAATCACATCACTCCGCTGAATAAATTTAGAGGACAAATAATTCGGTGCGAGGTCGTTTAAGGACTTATAGACCATCTCCGCCTTTAGTTTTTGACGTCGAGTTTCTAAATTGTCCCAACCTAATTCTTTAAGTAGTTGGTTGGCGTCAGTATCATAACTAGAATGAGTAAGGACGCGGACAGCACGATTTTGAAGTCTCTGTAATTTGTCAGATAATGTTTTGGCACAGTTACCCCAAACAACACTACAATAGTCGAAGTGCGATTGAACTAACCCATAATAGATATTATGCAGAGTTGCAGGAGGAACACAGTGACTTATTCGTTTAATAGATCCAATACCAGAAGAGATTTTTTTAGATATAGCGTTGATATGATTACTCCATGTTAGATTTTCATCAATTAACACACCGAGAGACTTGGTAAAATCAACTCTGTTTAATTGTGTACCATTAATTTCGAAATTTGGGAGAACGGATAGACTATTCAATTTTTGAATAGAAGCCCAGGCATGAAAAGAAATAAGCCTCGGGGGCTTAAAGTGCCTATCACCCCTAGAAAGTTATTTTCAGAATCAACTCTTTGTACACATTGAATAATTAAAAATGGTAAAATATTTCTTGTTTTGGACGTCGTGTTAGTGAGTTTTAGAGATTTGAATTTACAAAATGCTAATTTGATGACGTCAACCCGGGAATCATTTATTGATACAACTACTTGTTTTCACCTCCAAGTAATATTTTTTACGAATCGATTGACTACCCACAGTATTTATCAAACTAATTATCCTCAAGCTGTAAACTGCGCATTGTAAATCGGCGTAGAAATAATGGTAAAGTCCCGGGTTGATGTCATCAAATTAGCATTTTGTAAATTCAAATCTCTATAACTCACAAACGCGACGTTCAAAACAAGAAATATTTTACCATTCAACTATTCAATGTATATAAAGCTGATTCTGAAAATAACTTTCTGGGGTGATAGGCACTTTAATAGAACGTTTACGGTAAGCCGCCAGTCTCCGATGCACTAACCAATCAACTACCATGCCTCCAGCAAGAGGTTAACTCTATCTATCATTAAATGAGTCGAACTTTGCTCCACACTGTCCCTCTTCACCCAGGAGTATAAATTGGTGCCTCCGAACATAATGTTAGGAGTAACCTTGTAGTGGACCAGTATCCCATCCAAAGTTTTCAAGTAGCAATGCATCTAAGCGTAACTAATGTCCCTATAATGGGCTATACGGGGATGCTCCGCCCAAAAGAGGTAAGGTATATGGAAGGGTAGGGATTTCACGAAGTATAGGAAAGGGTAGGGAAAACACGAGTTGAAGGATAAAATAGGCAAGGAAAACTGCCATTTAAGTATAATAAAAAGCGCCTTTCAAAATATATCAAACAGACGCACGTAAAAGCTACATGAAAGGGGTACCATTTTCAATGAAAGGTATATGAAAGGGGTACCTTTTCTGTCAAAAACGGTATATGAAAGGGTAAGGGTTTGGAGCTTGGGGCGGAGCATCCCCGTACAAAACTTTGTTGAGTACCCTCCGGGCATGCAACAGAAACTGGATTGGAGCTCCGAGTGTGTGGGTCGCCTGCAGCTTGTGTGTGGCTTTCATTACCTTTTTATCTCGTGAACACGCGAAGCTTTGAACGATAAATAGTATACGGGAACATATATGCACATTTTCAGTCGTTCCATCATCCGTAAACTTTTGTAATTCCCCAGTGTATTAGAGCAGTTTTCAATAGGCCATTTCCGAGTTACGTTATGCCTCGTTGTCAAAGCGAGGCTAGGTGCACAACCTTCCATATGGAAATGAGTTTTATTTGCATTTGAATGAAAACTCATTTCCATATGAAAGGTTGTGCACCTAGCCTCGCTTTGACAACGAGGCATAATGTAACTCGGAAATGGCCTATTGAGTGTCGTAAAACCAAAACCAAAGTAATTACTCTGACCAACCACAGTAGTCGTAAACAATCCAATGAACCAATCGGAGCTCGAAGCAATAACATGTCGGCGGCGTGAAGCGCGGGAAAATGCGTGCGAGCAAGTCACGATTGGTTTTGGTTTTACTTCTGATTGGTCGAGAAAGTGGCGCGAGATTTTTTAGCCAATCACAAAGCGTAGCAATGCAAAACCAAAGCAATTGTGTAATTGCTTTCGACACTCAATTGAAAACTGCTCTAATTAGTTGATAAAGATGATTGCTTTATTTTAATTCCCCATCGTATTACGTCATTCAGTTGTCAAGGGCGCAGTCTCGTTTCACAAAATGCACATTCAGTGGAACCTCGATTTAACGAACCTCAAAATAACGAAGTCCTAGGTCTAAATTAATTGAAAGTAAAATGTATGGAACAGAACCTCGATATAACGAAATCCTCGTTATAAAGAACACAATCCGGCAGCCCAAACGTAAAATCTACCCCGATATAACGAATAAATGTCAACCCACGACAAAATTTAAATGTGGAACAGACCAACAGTGTGTGCTATAGGGCAAAGGTATAACCTGTACAGTTTCCAGTGTCGTAGTTGTATGTACAGTGTACTGTAGCTTAATACAGGCATTAAAGTGCAAACGTTATTTGTTAGTAAGAGCCGGAAATACGTAAAACCGTTACAAAACAATTATTAACTATATCTCAATATAACGAACATTTTGGTTGTTTTTCTGTAAATTTGTTATAACGAGGTTTTCGATATATAACGAACCAATTTCACCAGTCCCTTGGCACTTCGTTAAATCGAGGTTCCACTGTATTATGTCTTGTAAAATTCATTAATAATTCATAAGGATACTAACAAATAGAAATGAGCCATTCCAATCACATGGTTACCCTGTAAATCAGATACAACTTACTAGCGAGTTGTATCTGAAATGTAAATTAGATACAACCACGAGTGAGTTGAATCTGGAATGTGAATTTCACAAGTTGTTTACTACATTTGCGTCTGTGTTGTATGGGAACAATACATTCACTCGGCTGCGCCTCGTGATTGTATAGGCCGATACAACACTCCCGCTCATGTAGTAAACATTACACGCAAAGATTTTTTGGTCGCTTTAAATGTTTTACTCTTCAATTCTTTAACTTCAGACTCAGTATGGAAAATTAAAACCGATCTGTGAACTTGACCTTACGTTGTTTCGTATTCACGAGATGGCTCTCAGAGCCTGAGTGATAAATATTTAAACAGAGCCCTTTGATTTCATTGGGAGGAGGTAAGGGGCAGGTAGCAACGCTCCTTGCCGCTTCAGTTACAAAAACTGGGTGAGGCTCCAGCCATGAGGATCGCCTGCAGCTCATGTGTGGCATGTCAAAAGGATGCTCTGCTAGCAGGGAAAAACTGAACGTGCTCTCTTTTCAATAAAGAAAATGCTTTCAGTGATTCCAAAGAGTTAATATATAATTTATGAGTCTGTCGTGTGTGACATGGAGACTTGTGCCAAGTTTCTTGCGTTTTTCCAACTTGAGGATGCAATGTTCACTGTGTCACGAACAAGGGAAAAAGAATTTAATCTACATGATCACTGAGCTACAAGAGACTCGCGGTGAACTAGGCCATTTGCTTGGTTCATTAATGACATGCGTCCTGCGTATTGCTAGGATTGTCTTCCAAAATGTTACAAATATTTCCATACAAAGTCATGCAACTCAAAATATTGTATTATTTAATACAAAACGTAAAGCAAGGAATGAAAGCTTAACAAAATAAACATTCCGTTTTAATAGTAACTTAATATCCATTACTTACAAATTTTAACAATACTGTAAATTAATTTAATCAATCAGGATGTGACTGTGTTTACGGGGTTAGAAAATAGTGTCAAGAACAGTCTGTAAGGCAAGCACCAGTAGCAACAATAGTCCATTTTACAGTTGTGTGCTTGGTGACCTTGCCTTTGAGTGGAAGTGAGACTGGAGGTGACCTTGCTTTGATACAAACCTTTCTGCCTTGTGTTACAGAATACTAATGCTTTTCTCATGCTAACTAGGTAAATTTACATTTGAAAATCTCCAAGGTCTGTATCATAACAAGGTCAACTTCAACCTCGCTTCCATTCAAAGGCCAGGACACTAAGAAGACAACTGTAAAATGGTCCATTCTCTTTATATGTGTACAAGTTTAATTCCCAATGAAATAAATGCAGCAGTGTCTTCATTTTTTTGTTCTCTGAGAATTATAAATAGTAAATAAACTATTGAATGAGATGCTTTAAACACCTGGTAGATATATATGTATACGATGTGTTAGAATATGATCCAAAAGGGAAAATGGTTTCTTCTGATAATATATCATGGTAATTAATAATTTACATTTTTACAACATTGTAGTTTGAACTAATCATGACTTCACAGTAATAATAATATTTTTAAAATAATCTTTATGACAACCTATTAATATCGCTTACACAGCCCCCTCAAAAGGTTCCATCAAAGAAGACAGCAAAACTTAGAGAAGTAGTGCGCAGTACCCATGGACAGTGCAAAGCGGCAAATAATAATATATTAACTTTAGGTGGCAAAATCATCTGCTGCTGACACATAATTTGAGAGAGCGTGGCTTATTTTCCAGCATAATTTTCCCTTTACAACACCCTTGCCTGTTAAGACATGTTTGTGATGGCAATAAATTCCCACCTGAAAATTTTATCTTTGATGAACTCCTTTAATGTTTGTAAAAATAATTCAAAACAACATAAAGGAACTGCTTAGAAATCAACTTGGGTAAAGCCCCCGTGGTAGAAATCCTACAAACTGCTAACAGTACTTTTTTTTGGTACATGTAGCATATTGAACACATTGATCATGCAAGCAACGGTCCACCCACCTTTGTTCACTTTAATGATTTCTGCTCTTCTGCTAAAATAAAAGGATCGTGGATAGGACCTAACAGTCCTGATCTTTACAAAATGCTGTAGGAACCTAAGTCATATTTCTACTAGGGGCTACATTATCTTAGTATGGAATGTTTTAAGATGTTCCAATGCACTGCTTTCCGTTTAAATTCATACACAAAATGAGAAAAAAAAATGTTGCCTGGAAACCATATTGCCACTGCAAAATGCCATCTGTTGACATGAGTTTCTAAGATTGATTATAATATGACCGTACGGCCCCACTGACAAAATATCCTACAGAAAATAGAATCGCAAGGTGACGTGAGCCGGTCCGGAAAAAGCAGTCTGGCCCTGCTCAAGTTCAGGTGACCTCGCACTGCATGACTATTCTTGTACTTTCTAGTCATATTATAAAATACTTATTGACTGAGTTAGGTCGGGACGGACGGGAAAATATTTGGCTCTCGGTCATGGTGCATGGACCTCGCTGCACTCGGTCCGTATGCCATGACCTTGAGCCAAATATTTTCCCATCCGGCCCTCCACTCAGTCAATAAGTGCATAAATTATTATAACTACAACACTTTAAGGGTGACATTAAATACAGATTTGCTAAGTGGTAATTATACATGATGTATTATATATAATTTATGTCAAGATATTTCCTCCAGCTGATCAATTCCTTTCAAGTTATTCAAGTATGACCTGCATGTTTACCTTTGAATTACCGGTAATATTTTGACAAGATTGATGCTGATTGATGCTCAGAAGGCATAATGAACCAGCATGTATACCTGCTTATTGCTTATAAAATAACTCTTTTTATATTATTTTGCTCAACAAATGCAACATTGTTATTCCAAACACAATGCTGAACAATTCAACATTTAACATCATTCAAACAAGTTTAAAATTGTTAAAAAAATGTCCGTAGGGCCAGCAGGCAAGAAATAATTTTCAAAAACGTCACAACTTTTTTAATTGCCAACATGCATCCTTCTTGTATTCTTGTATTTAAATCACACCCACTAGCGGGTTCTGTTTCTTTTACTGAATATTATTTTGCTCAGTATAGAGCGTATGCACTCACGTGGCAAGCAGCTATGCAAATTTATTGGAACAAAAGAAAGTGTTAACATAAGAAAAGCATTCAAATCCCACAGGATTGTTTTGGTACACCAACATGGCCGCCGTTCTATTGTTTTGGTACACCAATATGGCCGCCGTGACGTCATGTGCATACGCTCTATTAATCACCATATTAATCTAATTTTCCTATTCCTTTCTTAGTAGTGTGTTTTCTTTTTCTTTAAAAAAAAGTAATTTAGTTATAGGGCATTAATTAGTTTACCTATATCTTGCCCTTCTCCATTTTGTTTTTTTTCTATCTTGATAACTTCAGAAAACATTTGTAATAACAATAAATGGGGTAAATAAATTAAAAAAAAAGTTTCATCCGAAACATGTTTGCAATTTAAAAAAATGTGACCTTTTTAAAAAAAGATTTTGTTAAAAGCAAACTATACCTAATATAAAAAAAATAAATAACTGAAATATTAATAACCAAAACTTCTCAAAGATCTTCAAAGCTTTTATCTTGCCACCCTAGGCGCTAGACATTACTGATTACTAACACTGTGTTTACTTAATAATTATTTCTGTATATCTAATTTTATAAAAATGAAATTAAATTTGATTAAAATTATCAACAGGTATTTTTTTTCAAAAATTAACTAAGGCACATTGCAAAAAAGGATTGTTTGATAAACATTTTAACTTGCTGTTAAAATTGTTCAATTCAGCACCTTTGTGTACCTCTATCATTCAAGACTGATAACAAATAAATATTTAATATTATTGTAATTATTTGCCAATATAGACAACACCTATTATATGAATGTGAATATTTAATGTTATGATAAAATCGGAGGTTGTCTCACTTCCAAGATATCTGTAAAAAGATAATTAATATTTATTAATGATAATTCCAGATCTATTCAAGTTTGATAGACACAAGAAGTCTAAGGTTTGTAGCTTCATGACCACTTTATTTACTAGCAGTAATCACAGATTATGGAGACGCGTTCGAAGGAATTTCCAGCGGAAATGAGCCATTGAAAAAAACCAATAGGGGCGGCCATTTGGAAGACCATCTACCAAAAAATCTCAAATTTTACTGCACATAAACCACAGGACAACCAACACGAAATTAGGATTGCGTTCAGAAAAAAATACCCCCAAACATAAACTATTAAAAGTGGATGGGAGATATGTCCAGAAATTCAAGTGGAGGGGGACCACACTACTCCATGACTGGCATCACAAAGTGTCCTCATCTATAAAAGTTCACCAAAACACACAAAATTTTGTTGACAATGATAAACAACTCTGTCAAAACTTGCCTGCATTTCTGGACATAAGTGATATTGTTGACACGTCATTTTGAAACCCATTTTCTTTGGGATGAGACACATTTCAGCCCCACCCCCTTATTCCCAACCCCTACCCTCACCCCCCAGATAATGTTGTGTATTGTTTAGTCAGGTCTGTCGCTACAATCCTACAACACAGGATAGGGGGACAGGGGTTAATGTGGCAGAGTGTAGTGTGTGAAAAGAGATAGTGATAAATATGGCATGAAAACCGTTTTTGGTGTACAGTGTGTCAACTATTTTTGTCGCTTATTGTATTTGCTTATTGTGTGACCAATAAACAGCTTGTTATGGTACACAGCTTACCTTTAAATTCTGCAAAAATAACACTGTTGTCTTATTGGTAATATATATAGACAGACTGAGCCTAACAGCTGAACAGAAAACTGATGATAAGCTTAAATAAGGTGAAAGGTCGAAAGCACAAGAATTAAGATTGACAAAAGGGCTATTTTTCAATTTTAGCAATTCTCAAAAACATTTTTACGCGACTGTCTGCACAGTACGTTTAGACCATACAAAAGTTCACAAAATTAAAACAACTTTTTCTCGGTCTAGAATAACTAGTATGACTAATTTCTGAATAACATACACCTGTTGCATATCAAAAATTGCCCGAGAAACTGATTTGGAAATCAAAATTGCAAAAAATACACAAACATATTTGCGTACGGCGACGCAAGTGAAGTTACAACTATAAAATCCAAGTCTTGTTTTGTTTACATAAAATCGATTTTATACCTATGTAATGAATGAACAAACCCAAAAATGGACAACAAAATCACCTTTTGAAAAATTTTATTCAAATATCTATCACAGACTGTAGTTTATGTTTAAAAACAAAATGTGTACCACTTATAGCGCATCAAGGCTGAGCTGTCCTCAATGAAATTCAAGATAACATGATTGAATTTGAACACGTTTTATAAACATATCTCCAAAACTAACAAGAACACAAAGGAAAAATCACAAATTGATAACAACATAAATTCCCATAGAAAAATGTGATTTCTTTTACCTTTAAGTCACTCGGCTGCTTGGAAGTTCTTTAAAACTCTGCTTCTTTGGTTGTGAAATCCAAATGCGTATGAAGTTCCTCGAAGCAAGATTTTATCCTTGAAAGCTCTTCTTTTTCCACTATAGCGGCAAGCTTTTAGCCAGCAGGGTGTCCAGGCGTCCGGTGGACGCCCACTTTTTGAAGAAATTCATGAAAATTGCACCTAATCCTTTAAAAAATTATGATGAAAAATATCTTCTGGACAGCCACTTTTCAATTTCTGGCTAAAAGCCTGTATAGCGGCTTCTGAGTATCCCTTAATTAGTATCCCTGTCTTGAGTAGCAAACCGCAAAAAAATGCAGGGAAAAACAACTTTGCACAACACAACAAGAGAGTGTGCTTGCTGCAGCTAATGTGACATTGGCCGTGTAGCCGTGCGAAAAACAAAGCCTAGGTATCAAAATTGCTAAGATCCCAGATGTTGAGTGACGTCACATGCGCATGTTTGTGATGTCATATGTGCCCGTGAGCTAGCCCTGCGCAACGCACACATGGACAGACGAGCCCACAAAACATTCCGCTAGCCATGACCAAGAAAAATGACAGGCATAGGTTCTTTGAGTATGGAGCTCTGCGAGCAGGCCTTCGGCCTCTGAGAGCTCCTCCATTAATAACATACAATTATCTGAAAATAATCTATGAACTTACCTTTCATAATTTTGTTCCACGGTAGGGTTACATAGGTTAGGTAAGCAGATAGAGCAAGGCTGCTCAAAGATTTCTTTCTGTATCATGACAAAATTGAACAGGGAAAACACAAAGTTGGACTTTGAATCACAAGCACCTTCTATTTGCAACTAGCTATACCAAAAAGTTAAAACAAGCAGAAAGGAAAATAAATGTACCTGAATTTTATCCAACTTTGTGAAGGTGATAATCCTGTTAACAAATACAAAAAAGAGGAATATTTTATTTATTGTAAATGTATCTTTCAAGTTAATACCAGTTTAATGTGAAATAATAAATGAATTAAGTTTAGTCAGTTAAATGATTGATGCTGCATTGGAGGGGGAGTGAAACACAAAAGTTTGCTTCTATTTTTGACTGAGTTAAGAAGGTAAATAATTTTATTGGCAATGGTAAAGAGATTCAAAAGCTGGCGTTTTGAGAGATAGCCTTTCACCAGAGCTGAAGTACATGTAATAGCCTTTCTCCAAGTGACACAAACAAACAAACAAACAAACAAACAAGATTACCTTTCTTCCTTTTATCTGAACTGCAATCTGGGTTTCTGCCATCATAGCTCCTTGTCCATCTAGGATCATCACTTCTAAGCTCTACACCACAATAACACTTTTCATCTGGAATGCCCAGCATCTGCTGTCTGGGAGGAGATGATGATGACATTCTATCTCCACAGTCAGAACATGTTCTCCTTGAAGAAAGAAAACAAATTATGGTATTCAGTGCACAAGTTCAAAACAGCCAACCAGAGACAATGGATATAAATATTAGAACCTTGTATTAGCAGCGTAGGCACACCAGGGTGGTGCTACTCAGGTTTTAAAGTGATTGGGGAGGTGTGATTATATAAATCAAAATCAAAAACCTTTCATGGGGGAGGTACAGATATTTTCTGGAACAACACAATCACTGGAAGTACACACTACTTGTAACACTTACCAGTCGTTTTCCATTTCCTCTAAGCTGGTCCTCTCCTCCATAGACCGCTGTTGTGTGATGGCCATTTCCGCGTGGCCCTTCCCTCCAGGACCTTTCATCTTGATGAACTCCACATTAGCTGGCCCTCTCCACCAGCCCATCGATACTTTGCGTGCAACTTTACTGGCTACACTGGCCTACAGATAGAGCCAACAAATGACTTAGTCACAACAACCCACTAAATAACCAAAAATCAAAGTGAAAGAACCACAGAATTTGAGTCATTTCAATTTAATACTAGAATCATTCCCAATGGTGGATCTATGGGACCCCCGGGGTAACATCCATAACATGGAAACATGGGTAACAAGGGTAACAAGGGAACATGGGTAACAAATGTAACACGAGATAACATGGCTAACCACCCATGTTACAGTACATGTCCTGAGGGTGTCTGGCTTAGACAGAATTCACTGTATCCATACAGTACTTGTACTTACTCGACCATCATAAACCTTTTTGAGTGACTCGTATCTTATGGATCCTAAAAAGATAACTCCTTCGACTGATTCAGTCTACAACAAGAAAAAAATCCATTATTTCAAAGCTGCTGATGTGTACATGTACTAAATCGACAATAAAATGAATTGAGCTGAAAGTGATTTCATACCTTATCTTTGGCCACTAACTCCACGCAAACCATCTCATTTTCTTGTAGTGCAAAGTCTTTAAATGTCTGACCAGAAAAAAATAATTGATTTAATTGTATTAATTTTTTGTAGTTTTAAATTCATTAATAATTTGCGAGGTTAACAACCAATCAAACAACAGTTTTCATGTCACATGTATAATTTTGTAAATCTCAATACAGTTCAAGCTCCCAAAAGCAGACACCCTCAGGAAGCATAAAAAGTGTCCATAACTGGTACTTGCTGCTTAGGGGTGGACCATTAGAAATCCTGGGAGGGGGGTCAAAAATTTGTCAGTGTATGAATTTTTTTTTCGGCCTGAGTTTCCTGCAGGATTTTTTTTTCTGGGAGGTGCAAGCCTGCAGGTTTTTTTTTTCTGAGATCTTCTTTATAAATGTGTGCAAGCTCCAATTTTTTTTATACTTGGCCGAATCCATTTTTGTTATTAAACGCTGGACAGTCGATTTAAGTCAGACTGTCGAACCTTTGCACAAAAAATGGAGAGAAATAAGAATTGAGATGGAGTGGTCGAGCGCCGAAGGCGCGAGCCGCTAGGGGGGTCTGGGGGCATGCCCCACCAGAACATTTTGAAAACTTGATGCTCTGAAACTCCATTTCTAGTGTTCTGAGACAACAGTTTCTGTCAAAAATGTTTGGCAAATTGATGTGGCTTCGCGTCGCTTTGCGTCTCTTTGTGTGGCTCCACATACAAGTACTCGATTTCATTTTTTATTTCTTGCTGTTTCTTTAGTTTATCTGGGTATCAGAGTTAAGTATACGCAATTTCGTCTTTTTGTATAGTAAGTATTACTAGTGTATCCAAAAGATAGTAATTGCTGCGGTAAATTTGTTGTAATAATGCTGTTTTATTGTCTCGCTGGTATTACAGAATTTTCTCTTTCGTTTTTTCAGGGGAACCAAAGCAAATGTAACCGGGATGAATCGACGAAAATTCCAGCTGATAAGACTAATTTTGTTTTGTAATTCACGCATCAAGTTCCTGCAATGTCTGTAGAATATTGTTGAGTAAAGGACGCGTTCACCGCGAGGAAGGTGTGAAAATTTAGGTTAATTACTGTGTGTTCGCGTCCCCAAGCGCTCAGCTCAGTTCAGTCTCATCGACCGCTGTCGGAGTGATTTCAAAATAAATTTGTCTTTTATTCCGTACAATCTTCGAAAATCTTTACCATTCAACGGTCCTATCACCATGCCTCACAGTCCTCGCTCAACTCGCGTAGTCTTTGACACTTCAGTTCAGATTTCGACTGGGACATGTTGGACCAAAATATTACAAATCTCGCAGCCAACAGCAAGCGAGGCTATTGTTCGTGGCGCAGTGCATTCTGGCCCAAAATGTGTTCGTGGCGCAGAGAATTCTGGTAAAAAGCGATCAAATCGAGATTTTTCCTAGCTTAGATTTTTTTCTCATATATTTCTCTTAAATCCTGATTATGTTGCTGCTCACTCGCTACGCTCGTTCCGCAGCAATGAGAATTGGACGAAAATGACAGAACCGGATGTCAAAATCTGGATTTTTCCTATGCCGATCACATTGGTCGGGATTCGGAATTTTCAAGCAAAATCGGGGTAATCTCGATGAAAGCGGGACGGTTGGACAATCTAATAACTAATGTTTTTAAAAAAATACTTGCGTGTAGTAGAGCAGGTTACATATTTTATGATGTTTACATAAACAAGGTTTTGGTTATATTAAGATATTGGTACATGTACCAGATCAGGGGCGGATCTAGGGGAGGGGTGCAGGGGGTACGCACACCCCCCCCCCTCCCCCACTGAGATGACCTATGCGTTGTTCGCTTTTAAAATTTGTTTACGTCACCCTTCAGTTACGTCATTCCTTAGAGGTGCACCCCCTCCTAAGAAATGCACCCCCTCCAAAGAAAAATCCTGGATCCGCCCCTGCTGATAGACCTTTGAGGCAGGTAATTTTTGATAGCATTTGACTCACCCTGAAGTTGCTTTTTGATGAATTTTACTAACAGAGAGCATATCATACTCTCATATGTTCCAGTTTAAAATAAATAAATAAATATATGTATATATAGCCAGTTAGCTTGCAGGATTTTATTTTTTTATGGTCAACTGCTTGCGGGAATTTTTTTTGAGACAATTTTCCTTTGCAGGATTTTTTTTTTGGTAATTGTCACCCCCCCTCCCAAGATTTCTAATGGTCCGCCCCTTATGGTAATGATTCTCTCATAAGAGAATTCAAACAACGTTTTGTCAAGGTCAATGGGCAATTCAAAAATAGAGAATGTTTACACAACAATGTTTCCTAGTTTAACCAGGTCGTAACTCAAAAGAAACTCACTTCCTCAAAATTGTCCAAGATAAAAAATATGTTGGGATAAGAAATCTCAGCAGAACTCCCTTTGGTGTCCATTCTAAAAACAGGTTAAAAATAATGACACATGAATAAACAACCATATTAATAAAAATATTACAGTCAAACCTCTATTAAGCAGTCATCCTCAGGGAAAAGCCAACTGACCGCTTAAGAGAGGTGACCACTTAAAAGAGGTCAAGTTTACAGTAAATATAGGGAGCAATTTAATTCCGGGGAGTTGTTAAGTGACCGCTTGATAGAGGGTGACCGCTTAATAGAGGGCCGCTTAATAGAGGTTTGACTGTATAAGTGGGGTAACACAGGCTATTTATGGGGGAAATAACAGAGAGACAGGATATTGGGAAAAGAAAATTTTGGATATTGAGTAACAAATGTGAGATAGAAGAATATGCAGTTAACTGGATAACCCCCCCCCCCCTGCCCCACTAATGGGGCCTCATTTAAGCAGTGGTTTACTTTTTTTTTTTTGTGGGTGCTTATTTAGTGGTGGGAGCTAACCAGTGGTATAACAATAACTGTACTCTTACCTTCGTCTGTTTGGTGACGCATACACTTTCTGTGAGGATGAAATGTTCAACACAATTAATATAATTCAGTACAATGATATTGTTTAATCCATGTACTTATTTGATACCTTGATAAAAATAACTCTAATGAATCATGAAAATTAATGAGACAGCCAGGATCAAAATACTTAGAATAGAAGTATTAAACTTCTGACAAACTAATAGGCAAGTGCTCAATAATATTGGTAGTTACATGTACATTAAACATGCACTAGATATATACTGACCTGTGATATTTTACTTAGAACTCTCATTTCCTTCTCTTGAGGTTTTGTGCAAATCGCACACGTCAGTGTATATTCAAACTGGAGAAAAACAGAATACCTTTCAATGGATGTGGCTTGTTTCTACTAAAATAAATTATGAAGAAAATAGTGGTGACTATTTCCATGTTGATTTCACAAATTTTCTGCTTTAAACTCCTTCTGTGATCTTTAAAGAAAATACAGAGTCTATTATGTAGTTATTAGAAATAATGGAAGATGTGGACAACTCTGTCTACTTGAGAGCTATTGTCATCACAACAGGAGAGACAGAACAGGACATTAGAGCAAGACTTGGTAAAGCCAGAGCAGCATTCAGCAAGCTTAACAAAATTTGGTGCAGCTCAGCTGGGTAGAAACATAAAAGTGCGAATCTGCGAATCGAAAATGTGAATCAAATCCAACGTGATTGCTGTTTTGCTTTATAGTTGTGAGACCTGGAGTAAGACAAAGGCCAACAAGAACAAGCTGGACACCTTCCAACATAGGTGTCTTTGGAGAGTATATTGGCCAATGAAGGTGAGCTAAAAAGTTAGGGAAAGAGCGAACATAGAGCCTGTCTGCACACAATTGAGGAGAAGACGGTGGCAGTGGATTGGACATGTGTTTCAAATGGAACGAGGAGTGACCCCGACCTGGGAGCCAGAGGGCAAAAGGAAAAGAGTCAGACTAAAAGAGACATGGAGAGAGAGTGTAGAGAACTGCAAGAGATGGGCATGAGATCTTGGGCCGAGGCCTCCACCATTGCACGAGACAGAGAAGTGTGGAGAGAGACGATTTCCTGCTGTATTCCCCACATGGGGAAATGGAACTAATGATGATGGTTATGTAGTTATTATCACTACTTACTTGATGTAAAATTAAGTTGAGATAGACAGACTCCTCCCAGTCAATACTTGGATCACCCAGGCTGAAAAAGATGTAAATAAAAGAAAAACATTTGTAATGAATAGCAAGATATGTGAACATGGACACTCGCCATTTGTCAAAACTGGTCAGCCGGACTGGTCAATTTGTAAATAATTTGTCATTATTTGGCAAAACTGGTTGGCCAGACCAGTCAATTCATAAATAGTGCACTACTTTGATGAACTTGCAGGAACATGTCTTCAAATAGGTGCTCATTCTGTTAACAAACAAACCAGCCTGGCCAGCCATTTCTAACAAATGGCCCCATGTAAACATAATTTTACTCTAATAATTCAACTCAAGTAGTCCCTCATTCCACTCAGAGATAGTCGAGCGGGTGATCATGCTAGCATGCATTGAAATCGTCTCCTGTACAATGGACTTGAGAACGAGTACGTGGAGAGAAAATGAGGGACTACAGACTTAGATAGAGATTTTGACCTTTCACAGCTCAATGATATTGAGGTGTCAATTTCACATAATCTTTCACGCAAATTATCACTCAACTTCCTGTCACTGCTCTAGTCATCAATAAACTGCGGGGGATTCAAACAACATGCTAATGTTTTCCTGACAGATTATAGAAAGCCCAAAGAAAACAGTAGGATAGCCTGCATTGTTATGATTTTTACTGTGTTTAAAGGGTATAATTTCAAAAATTATCATGGCAGGTTCAAGCAAAGAGTTTCTGCAGAAACCTCTGAATCTTTTTCGAGAATCAGTAGACACCAGTTTGTCACCTGGCTGGATTGATGATTGAGCAGATCTTGACTTTGTTGTTGTTGTTATTAAAACCCAGACATGTTAGAAATTCACTACTACTGTTATCCTGGTGCTGTTTGATCTGACACGGACACTTAAATAAAGGCATTCATTCACATCCATTTCTTGTTGTAAGTGATTCAGAGTATTACAACTTCTCCTTAGACTGGAAGCTAGTCCATTGCAAGGTTACATGTACCCCCAGGAATTTGTTTCCTTCCTATAAAATTACTGCAACCCAACAAAACATAATAATGGATATGTTGTGGTTCAAATTTTTCTTTCAAACCAGTTTGATTTTTATTTTCCTTTGTTTCAGAATATGATAATGAATCTGAGACAAAGGAAAAGAAGAATTAAACTGGTTTGAAAATTTTCAAACTAAAGAAAAATATGAACCAACAGATACATTTTGGTTAAAAGAGACAATGTGGCGGGTAGCAACTAGAACTTTCTTCACCTCTACAATGTACCTGTAACACTTAAACAAGTGTAGAAAACAAAATGACACATACCTTGGAAGAACTTTGGAGTCTTTTCTGAACACTGCAATTTTAGACTAGATGCAAAAATAAAAAAAATAAGGGGGTAAATCTTCACAAGCCTAATGGCTCATACATGTAGCTGCTGGAGCTTAACCCAGTTTCTGTAGCAGTAAGTGACTGAGAGTATTACAACTCCCCCCTGGATGGGATGCTAGTCCATCACAAGGATACCCCCTAGCATTATGTCACCAGTACCCATTTATACACCTGGGTGGAGAGAGACAATGTGAAGTAAAGTTTCTTATCTAAGGAAACAACACAACGACAGAGACCAAGCCCGAACCAACGACCTTCAGGTTGAAAGTCTGATGCGCTAACCACAAGACCACTGCGCCATCATGAACAATAAAATACAGAGTGATTTTTCTGCTGTTTATTATCTACATGTAGTCACTCAATCACTCAGTAATGATAATTGCCAATGATAATCATTTGTATTCAAGGATAATTATATACAGTACCGGTCAAATGTAAGTTGACAGTCACTCAAAACTCGAATGACTTGACTCGAACTTTGAGTTTCGAGTCGCGAACTTCGAGTTTCAAGTCGAGTGTTTTGAGTTTCGAGTCGCAAACTTCGAATTTCGAGTCGAGTGCTTCGAGTTTCGAGGCGAGTGCTTCGAGTTTCGAGACGAGAAAAAGCTTTCCGCTCGATTAATTCTTTAGAAGACTAACAAAAGGCTGCACTTCCCTTTGTTTCAAGGAACTTACACGATCTAACAGTGCAGCTGACTTTACCAACGCGAGAGCGTCGGTCATCGAACAGCGACGGTCATGGTTTCAGCATGCTCTCTTTCGCATGCTTCCTTTTAAATTTGGACTTTAACATGATGACTTAATAATCTATAGAGTGTTTCCACATGACGTCATAAAAATTCAAAAATCTAAAGTATACATCCTACAAAGCTATTTCAAACATGGTATGTGGATACCAGTGGTATAATCTTTCACAAAAAGTTTTAGGTTTTAACGATGTTTCGTTTTCGATTTATAAAGGTTGTAAATGTGTCACACAATTCGTCACGCTATTTCAGATAAGCCGTGAAAATGCCTCTTATAGTGAATACAATATTTTGTGATGAGATTTTCGGTGTTATTAAGACTTTAAAGTCTTTACTTTTTGGCCGCCATGTTGGTCTCCTTAAGTGGGACACCAAGATGGCCGCTCCATACATTTCTTGCTAAAAATGTCTATACTCATTCACCTATAACTCTTGAATGAAATGCTCTTGCGCTTCAAAATTTGGCCCAGATGTATAGTTTCAAACTCTCTACAATTCCATAAACATTTTAGAATCAAAAACTGCTTCTGAATTTTGATATGATGTCAGTGAAAACACTCTATACGTTTGAGAGTTAGACGATTAAAACCGCAAGATATAGTTGCTAGTGCTTAGAATTTATATAGAGGAAGGCTAAATGCATCCGCGATCGAAACTTCACGAAATGTATTTATCTCAACATGATGCGTCACGCGCTGTTTACTGGGATTTCAAGTTACAAAGCACCTGCATGCCTGCACTATGCAAATTCAGTGCTCTTTTGTTTTCAGTTTCAAAGTTTGCAAATTTGCTTTTAATATTTTCAATCGCCACGAACTTATAATTTTTAGTATTGGTCTTATTGAAGACTTCCAATTTTAGTTTTGAAAGCGTGACATTTTCCTGTCGGAGGCCGGAGTTGATTTTGATGGTATGCAAATTCAAGTCGCTGCCGGAGGATTTTTGCAAAATCATGTCGCTGCAGATTTTATTCAGCATTTAAACCACACCATTCCTATCGATTCTGCTATCATAAACTTTGTTTAATTCAAGATTTTCTAATTCGCAGAGAAAATTCAAGGTTTTAGTAAAGTTAAAGCATTACAGACTGCTATGTGTTGCATATTATTTTAATATTGACAACAACCGATGCGTTCGATTCTCACATTCTCACGCTTAACTCTCCGGTTTTCACTGTAAACAAATTAACCTCTGGCACCCAGGGTAGCGAAACAAGAGCCGTGAATGCCACTCTCTCTTGTAGGCCGGTGAGAGGTTTCTTCAAGGTTTTTTCGCTGGAGGTTTCGCAGCCCATACATGTAGCAGTGCGATAGCAAACAAAAGCCACGCGAAACAAAAGCAGCCGTGTGAAATTGCCGTTGTTCTGTCTTCGAGAAATTAATCGTTTTCTCAAAATCCCATTTTGAGATTCTCAAAAAAAACTTTGAGAGTCTCGAAACTTGAATCTCGAAACTCGATTCTCAAAACTCGAAAAACCTTAAGGATTGAGGATCGAGTTTCGAGTCGAGACTGTCAACTCACCTTTGACCGGTACTGTACAGAAAATATTGGTTTCATAAAGGAAGTTGTACTTGCAAACTATCACTAACAAAGTAATCTTTTGATATTGAAAAATCCACATTAAAAGCCATACATGAATTTTCCATCATTAAATACTATTTTTATTGATTTGGCTGGCATGGTAAATGTACATAAAAACAACAACAACTGATGTCATGGGCTATACCTCTGTCTCTTTAGCAACTTTTCCATCTTTATTTGTACTCTTCCCTTTTACATAGAAAAGGAGGTCATCCCTTGTGTCATCATCAATACAAACAAAGTACTGAGAGAACAGCCTTGTCCAAAAAGATTCAATAGCCAGGACAATGAAACCCTCTGAAAAAAAAAATCAAAAATATACAATAATATTATTACTTTGTCAAACGAATAGGTCTGTTACAAATGATATAATTGAGCAGATTTCCAGGGCTGTCAGATTTCAGATTTTTTTTTTTCAGATTTTTTTATAACCAACAACAAAGCAACTACACCGAATTTGGCCAGTATTTCAAAGTTTGAGGACTAAAGGAAGAAAAGCAACACGCTCGGTTATCTTGACCAGACTGCATTCTATGTGAACCCCACACAGAAGATATACCAACGGTTTTCAAAATCTATGCCATGCAGCAAAGTGAATGAATCAATCAACAAAAACATGCCAGAATATGCCAAAGACTGTAATAGAACACCAGTATGCCACAGCCTTTTGAAAATCCATGCCAAAGATCTTTGATGTAACCCACACAGAATACAGACTGGCATCTTGAACATACAACTGCCTACTTTCCTTGTCTGGCCAGCTACCTCAAGTCTAATTGACAGTCCTGGGTTCCTTATTATTATAAGCTGATCGGAGGGTTTATTAACATTCATTTAAATGGCTTTGGTACGTAGGCTTGTAGCTTTACTTTTTTAATTCATTCAGCACTGATAAACGGTCTTGCACAATGTGTAAAGCAGCTTTTGCGGGCAGCTCATGCCACTCGAAACTAAAATCGAAATATTTTCCCTTCTATTGCCAATAACAAGCACTCAGATGTACTTGGACAATAAAAAAGAAAGCTTATTAGCATCTTTTCTCAATCACATCACATGAATATTTCCTTTGACCTGATCGCGATCTTGTTGCACAATTCCCAGATGACCAATTTCGCGAGTCAAAAAAGCGAAATCCACGGGTCCTTCGACTTAAAAAAGCGCCACATCATTCTACAAGCATTAAATTTACCTTCACTTTCCTTATCTAGGTGCTCCCTTCGTCTCTCGCGGCAAATACTCTCCAAAACTTTCGTTATGCTGTTTCCTGCATTCTGGGCGGCCGCCATATTAGTTTGTCTGATCACGTGATTTAAAAGAACACGGTATACTTTTCGTGTTCTTGTATATGAAGGTGGGAACCAGTCTTTTCGCGTTATATTGATGTAAACATACGTGTCCAACACGCCTGGTTAATTGGGAACGCTGAACATTGGCAAATTCTTTTGCATTTTCTGACAAAATGTTGCTGTAATATCTATTCTTCTATGTTTAAGATACGTTGGAGAGATACATAAAGATTTTACGAAACATTTGGACGAGTTTGTCGTCGCCAAATGACCTCCATATCTATTTATCTGTCATTTCAACACAAAAGAATGATCTGACGCCATCAATATAAGCTTTAAAAAGCTTATTTAAGTTCTACGTTTATGGAGAAGAAATCACGGTTCGAACTTATTAAAATTGTTGAAGCACAGAAAGAGCAACTGGGTCGGTACGAAACAAGGCTCAGAGGTAAGGAAATTAATTGCTTGCTTAACACGATGGTGTTGTTGTCGTTAGCTTAATATATACTTAGA
The DNA here is from genome assembly GCA_022457155.1 of Cladopsammia gracilis. Lineage (NCBI taxonomy): Eukaryota > Metazoa > Cnidaria > Anthozoa > Scleractinia > Dendrophylliidae > Cladopsammia > Cladopsammia gracilis. The sequence goes on along the minus strand of JAJGOT010000091.1, from coordinate 683,873 downwards.
TTTTATCACTAAGCGTTTAATAAAATCAAAGTGCCCTCTGGGCTATCTCCTGTAAGTTTTTCCCATCATGCAATGCTGTCATATTATGTCCGAATGTTGTTTTTGATGTTGCAATTGGACATTTAGGTTATAGTGCGTGGTTTCTTGAGTTCAATTTCTCTTTTGACAATTTTGTTTGTATGTAATTGGTAATGGTTATGCAGTCCTCTTGTCTTGTGTCTGGAACAAATTTCAGTACTTTCAACTCATCTGGATTTTCACTTGGTTTATTATCAAGAGCCGCATACAAACATTGTGTTACTGTTGCCTTCCCTAAACCCGCGCCACTACTTAAAAAGTGTCAATTGCTTCTCGTCGTTTTTAACAGAGAATAACATATGGTAAAAAACTCCATTTGTTCTCTGTTCAAAGAATGAACAAGTACTTTTTTCCATACGATTAATTACCAGCTTTTCATTATCATTTGCTGTAGACTGAAAAAATTCCAGCATTACTTAAAAGATTGTTCCCTTGGTGATTGTTATCTAAACATGGGTCAAAACGACCAAACAGTTCACTGTATTGTGTTTCTTCACTTATATCCTGCTCATCGTTATGTTGAGCAGACGGAGCTACAGTATCTAACTGATCACGTTCCTTATTTTCAGAGGGTCGTGAAGGGGTAAAATGGGAACTGGGATTAGCCTTATTTTGGACTGGGAAAATGGGATTTACTCACTGGGACTGGGATTTAGCCACTGGGAATGGGATGAACAATTATAAAATGGGAATGGGATTTCTTTTCTTCAGCGGTCTTTGCTCCAATATTTTGAAATGGAAAAATAAAATTTCGTAGCAATAGACTTTGCACTCCTCAGTAGAGACAGTAGAGACCGTGAAATTAGTATTTTTCGCCTTCGCGCCCGCAGTCTAGCTACCAGGCTTACACGGTTGCATAGTTAGAGGGTCGTGAAGGGGTAAAATGGGAACTGGGATTTGGACCAAATTTAGGCTGGGAACTGGGATTTGGTACCCCCCTTCACAATCCTCTTTTCAGGATCTCCCATGGCTTTTTCTTAAGAGTTCTCCTTTCTTTCCTTTCGAATATAACATGTTTAATTTGCTGAAATCTTATTTTTCATGGGATAAGCATCAAGAGCTCTCTGCAATTAATCTTCACCATCCTTTTTATTAAACATAACTAAATGAATGATTTAGCTTTCATTCTGCGAAAAAGTTTCATTCCTCCTTTCAAGTAAAATTCTTTACAACTTTGTTCTCTGTTTTCATTATTGGGATCATCATCAATCTTATTGTCAAAATCTGTTTCAGGTGGAAATCTAGTTCTTGTAAACTTACTCAGTGTTCATCCCCTCATCTTAACTTTTGTTTTAATGTCACTGTTAACAAAATACCAGATATATTAAAACCATCGATAGGAAAAATCTAAGGACTATCCGTACCACAATTATCTCTTTAAGCAGAGACTAAATTGGGCATGAATCTTCTGACCAAAATGAACCAAAATGAGGCCTAAAAAGTAAAAACAAAAATGAACTAAAACCCCGAACCTCACTGAAATCTGACTGTTTGACACTGGTTTGTTCGACCTGGAAAATCAACCTGATGATAGTAAAGCAAAACTCTGCTTAATCATTTCTAATGATATAGCTCAAGAAAAAAAAAAACAGGTTTGTTTAGTAAGATTGATTCTTTCTGTACAAACTTCAATATTGAGAAGACTGCGATAAACTTAAGCATCCCATCTTTTTTCTTGTCAAAGGCAAAACAGAACATTTTTACACGTCTAAAAAAATCACCAACTCAATCTAATTAATGTAAATAAAAAAAATAAATTTTATTCGATCTTTAAAAGTGAAACGAAATACTCCGATTTAATTAACCATATCCTGAACATAGAAAAATTACTTCTAAATTCAGGGTAGGAAATCATACCTTATAAAGAATTGAAAATGGTCGAATAACAATCCCTAAAACTCCTGAACACCTTTAGTTAGAATTTGCACCCACTGTACACTTAATTCAGTTGAAGTTTATTTCACTGTATGCACTGTATGTTATATGATGAGCTACGAAATACCTTTTTTGACAAAATTATTAAACAAAATAGATTTGGATTATTTCTGATCGCTTTTACAAGGTAAGGTAGGTAAAGTCGCACACGAGCCACGAATGGCTCACCCGGCCGGAGCTTAACCCGGTTTCTGTAGCATGAAGCAACTAGGAATATTGCTACTCCCCCCTGGATGGGATGCTAGTCCATCGCAGGGTTACCCCCAGCATTTTGTCGCCGGTACCCATTTATACACCTGGGTGGAGAGAGACAGTGTGGAGTAAAGTTTCTTGTCTAAGGAAACAACACGACGGCAGAGACCAGGCTCGAACCACCGACCTTCAGGTTGAAAGTCCGACGCGCTAACCACTAGACCACCGTGCCTCCAGCGCTTTTACAAGCACTTATTGAAAAGTTCTATATTTGTTTGTCAACCTACAAGGAAACTGAAAGCACTAGTTCGTTAAAACCTATTGTTGTTTAATTTAGTCAGTCTCTTATATAACTTGCAAATGGGGTAAATTAACCGAGGACATTAAAGGGACACTGTCCCGACAGAAATATCATGTTTTCATGATTATGACCAGGAGCTTGCTTTAGCTTGCTTTATCATCCGAAAATAGGAAGAAAAAATAGCCAAAAGTGATGAACGCAGAAAAATATGAATTAAAAAGACAAAATAACGACAAAATTCCACCAGAATCGAATCGAAACTTTGAATATTTCTTTTCTCCAAACTACTGCTTCTGTTTTTCTCCTTGAATCTTTTAATCCAATTTAGTTGTATATTTGGTGACATTTGGCGATATAACATGGAAATTAACAAACACGTTATTTCAACAAAACTTCATTGTAAATGTACAGCATACGATCGCATACAACCATTCTCAGTGAGCAATGTCAGCTTACCTCAAAGTCTCTTTTCCCTTTCTTAAAACGTAGTGCTATAACAAAAAATAATACCAAATGTCCTGAAGCAACCAGTTTGACAAACCAGACTGGACAAACAAACACATCGTAAAGGATATTAGCCAAGCGCGCTTGATCTAGCGTGCCAAATATCTGACCACAGTCTTCATTAGGTGAGATAAGATTACATTACGTTACACTTTTTGACGCTCGATACAATGAAATATATGCTGCAACATGTTCCTAAAAAAACATAGAATTCATAATCGTACGCCTTAAAAATCATCGCTGTGAAAAAGAGATATTAAACAGTAGGAATGTTACCTAACTGAAAAAAAATTTTGTCAGGCCACAAACGTGCGCTCGCTAAACAGCTTTAAAAACATATCCTTCGACTCGTGTGTTCTGATCCATGAATGATAGCATCTAACAAAAATGCGAGAAATTTTGCTAAAAAATAAAATGCAATAAAAATGCAACAAGAATGTCCCCACAGATTCACTAAAAAGTCTATTAATAGTGTCTAACAAAAATCTTAGTTAACTAAATCATCAACGTATGAATATATCGCTTTGTCAGGCCACAAACATGCGCTCGCTAAACCGCTTTCAAAAATATGCCACTCGACTCTTGTGTTCTTATCGATAACATCTTGCTAACAAATATGCACTAGGAATGTCCCCACAAATTCACTAAAAAGTCTATTAATAGTATCTAACGCATTTTTTGCTAACAAAAATGCATAAAGAATGCATGTTAGCCCACATAAACTCCTGTAAGTTAAACATTAACTTACAGGAGATAATAATTACATCTACATCTAAATTTATTAAGATGAAGCTTAACCGAAAGTTGAAGGCTCGTCATCTCCTGGCATGTAGTGAATCAAAGAAAGTAGCATCAGAAAAAGAGGAAAAAGATTTTTTGAATTAAAGAAATTATCCCATCTTGTGAGAAGCTGACCAGCTGGCTATATATTTTCAAAGCATACCCCTTTTCACAGATATGGTAGCCATATTGATTTTGCCCCCAGGGCATCCCATAATGACCATTTAAATTAATATATTCCTTTGTTGACAATTAATTTCAATGTTCATTATGGGATGCCCTGGCGGCAAAACAAATAATTATGGCTACCATATCTGCAAAACGGGGTATGGAGATGCTGAATTTGGGACCAGTGAATGTTCATAAATCCAGCTGGTGACAGGAAGACATCCACAGACGTGAACCAGGGACTTGCATAATACATTTTCTCAAGCTCTTTTAAAGCAACAGTAATAATTGCATATATTTATTTTGCAGATGTTGTCCGTGCTTACAAGAATCTATTACAGGAGAAAGAAGCTTTGGAAGCCAGTGTCAATGTCCTGACAACCTCCAGTAACCAGACATCAAAAAGCTACAAGAAGGAAGCAGCTGAACAGGAGACAAAAGATCATCCAACTGAGAAGGCCGAGGATGAAAACAACAGTACAAGCAAAGCAGAAGGTGCTAAAAGTCCTTTGCACGAGGAGAGTAAGGATAAAGATGGATGTTTGGATCACCCACTAGCTGTGAAAGAGGATACGGAGGAAGATGCAAATCAGTCTCAGGCTGACCAGGTTTTGTGTACAGCTATTCAATAAACGTTGTCGGATGAAAGCTTAAAGCCAAGACTGCAAAGTAGTATGGGTTAGGGTTAAAAGCCATTAAATAAAAATCCCATACTACCTTGCGGTCTTGGCTTTTCGCCTTTTTCATCCGACAACGTTAATTGAAATAGCTGTATTATATTTTAACTTAGATAAAGAAAGTCTTCTAATGATGGTGATGGTGATGGTAAGGGTCTTGGTGAATATGATGATGTTAATGGTTAAGTTTATGTTGGTGACGATGATGATGATCTGATAATGATGATGTTAGATGATGACGATGACGATGACTATGATGATGTGATACATGTACATTTTGCGGCCTAATTTTACTTTTGCTTAAATTTTTTAAACCTTCAGTTGATTGAATGTAATTTTTATTATAATGCAAGGCTTCAAATAACAGCCAGTCATTGGACAAATGTCCAGTAAATTTGGCATTTCGACTGGTAAAAGCTTAACCTGGCCTGACAGACAGACTCAGGGTACTAACTCCGCTACAATCAAATTCGGATGGAAAATATTATTTTTCTGTGAAACATGGAAAACCTTCCATAGTTAGCTTTGAACACCAGGCACTTTTCAATAAAGATAAACCATGCGAAGGAAAATTTCTCAACCATAATAACTTCTTGTCAGGTCAATAATGTCCCTGGACTTACAAATAATCCCCAGGGGGGGACTCCCATATAAAACTGATGGAGGTGCTTGTCGCACCTTTTAGGGGTCAAAATTTGTAGATTGGTACCACTTAGGGTACTAAAATCTAAAATGACTACCATTAGAATTATCGTGGTACCTTTTAGGGTATGAGCCGAAAAATATGACAGAATATGACGTGTTGTTTTAGAATTGGTACCTCTTAGGGGTCAAAATTATTTTGAGCCACGCTCATCAAACGAGATTCTGGTACCTTTTAGGGTGTTTTTCGAAAATTTCTGACTAGCACCCCCATCATTTTTATATGGGAGTCTCCCCCCTCCCCCCCCGGACAAATCAACCAATCAATCAATCGATCAATCAATCATCTTTATTTATTCACGGAATCTCATCATAAAAATGCTCTTCCAGAGAGCCGTGCAATAATATAATCATGCAATAAAAAATAAAAATGGTCATTAAAACTATACTAAATTACAAATATGATAAAAACGATTTCAGGCTTGTCTGCCCTTAAGTAGTATTTGATAGACTATTCCAGAGAACTGCCCCTCTATAGTGGAAGCTATTTTTTCCAGCCTCAGTATATGGTCTTGGTACAAATAACTTGCTTTAGAAAAGTAAATTATTTTCAGGCTTGTAATGGGGACTTGTTTGATGACATTAGTACCTAAAGTGATAGGGAAACAGTTGGATTTTATTAGTGCAGCCGAACCTGTATAATTTATAACGGCCCTGTATTAAACCGCCTGCCTCTATTCAGTGGCCAGATCATTTTAGTTCGCTTAGAAATGATCCATCATACTCTTTTGTCATTTCATTAGGGTGGGAATATGGTTTAGAGGCAGTTTTGCAACATGCAACTTCTGAAACTCTAGAGTTCTGTAACTTACATGTAGGCTTGTGGTGAATAATTGCCAGGCTGAGATCACTTAATAGTGTTTTAATAATGTATGATAATACATGTACTACACCCACAAAAGAATTTTTAATGAAGCTGTATTAAGCGGCCAACCTATACTGTATTGAGTGGCCAATTTCCAAAGTTCCCGAGGGTGGCAGCTTAATACAGGTTTGACTGTAGTAAATTTTGCTCTGCATAATTTAGGAAAACAGCTCATCTGCACAAGCAGAGTTGGAAGCACAACAAGAGAAGGTGGCAACTCTCAGTGCTTCACTTGCAACTGTTATGCAGCAGAAATCAAAGATGGAGGCCAGCTATCAAGCAGATAAGAAGAAGATGATGGTATGTTTACAATCCCTTGATTGACAAATTGTTCATAATAATATGCTCTTTTTTTACAGCTGTATAAATATTGTTGTGGTTCAATTAAGTTGGTGAATTAAGGAATGGGTCTTGTTCGATTTAAGGGGGGGGGGGGGTGGTTTGTTTTAAAACACATTTGACTTATTGACTTTAAACTTTCTAAGAGGCTTATAATATTATTGTTGCAAAAAAAAATTTTACTTACATGAATGGACTTGCTACGTCACATGACTTGCCACGCCCAAATTTTCAAACCAGTTTGATTTTTGTTTTCCCTTGTCTCAAATTATAAATCTGAGACAAAGAAAAAATTAAATTAAACTGGTTTGCAAATTCTCAAACCAAAGAAAAAAGGTGAACCACAACATATGCATAGAAGGATCTTTGTTATGACTTAATATCTAAATTTTAATTTGCCAGTTTTATATCATATTTCCTTTAGCAAGAACATGAAGTTAAAGTCAAGGAGCATGAAGAGGAAACAGAGAAGCTTAAAAGTAACATAGAAACATTCGAAGAACAACTTCAAGAGGTTTGTGAATTAAAGGTTGTAAATACGTCAAAAGGACTTACGGACAACCAACTGCAAATAGTAGACAGGACATGAACCAACATTCCTAACCATTGAGGTAAACAAAGGGGTAAGAACTTTCAATTTCCCTGAGATTCTCTCCTGTTTTCCTTTATCTTCAGTCCCATTATCTGCCCTTTTGTTGCATCATTCAATCTTGTTTCTTGCTATCCAGGAAATTCACTTCCTGCATGCCTTTGTTTTAACACCTCACATACCGGTAGCTGTAGCCTTGCTGCTTAATTGAAGCATTGCTCCCAGTTTTCTAATTCTGAACATAAATTCTTTAAAAACCCCAAAATTAATACAATCCCCCTCCAAAGGTTAACATTTAGAGGTGTTAAAGAGTTGTGTAAAGTTGGTGTAAATTTTTTCCGTAGCTCAAGTTACGTATGCGACATGAACAGCAAGCCCGAGAGGAAGAACAAAACAACCATGTCCTCATGCTGCGTGAACTTCAGATGTTAGTGTCTACTGAACGCTCTGCAAAGGAAGACCTGGAACAGCAGTTAGAAGATGCCAAGGAGCAGATTATGTTGACAAAAAGGTTGCCAGGCAGCAAGACTGAAGAGTATCAACGTCAAATTTCCCAGCTGCAATCAGAGTTACAGCAAGTTCAAAGAAGGTTGAAAGAGGCAGAGAAAGCCGCCTCTCAGCCTTCGCCGCTGCTGGTTCAGCTTCAATCTGAGATGTCAAAGATGAAGAAAGAACATGCTGAGGCTGTGGTCAAGGAGCAGAAGAGAGCAAACGAAGCTGAAGAAAGGTTGAGAATTATTACTACTTTGGAAGAGTGCAGAGTGGCAGATTTGGGTATGAATACATCTTTTTGTTTAACAGAAATGTAGAATAAAGTCTGCTTTTATAATCTTCAGTTTTTGTCCCATGAAGTGGTTGAGAGTATTACTTCCCTTCTCTGAGTTGCACAAAAGTCCATCAGACATGCTTGGCTCAAAAAATGAGACATTTTGGTCTGGAGTCTCCATTTTCCTTTGAGGAGGGTGTGGTCAACTAGAACCTTCTGATGGGTGTGAACAGTTTCCTACTTCTAGAGGGTATCATTAGTTTGTTCCTACTTCTGGGGGTGATTAATTTTAATATTTTGTAATTTGTTTTTGCATAATATATTTTGAAATATTAATGGGGTTTTTTATTTTTATTGAGCTTTATTGTTATTATCACAACAGAGGTTAAATTGTCAGAGCTGTCAGAAGTTGTTGGAAATTATGAAAAACTGAGACTTCAAGATCAGCAAGCCATACAAAAGCTTAAAGATCGCCTGCAACAGCTTGACGTAGAAAATGAAACTTTAACAAGACAGATAAGTATTGATGAAAGCCATACACCAGACAATGAAAGGGAAGTCGGAGAAGATGAAACACCAGAAGGTTTGAAGAAACAAGTTATGAAGTTGAAAGGGTTGCTTAAAATTGCTTTGGATTCATCAGACAAACCATTAGATCTAGGTAAGAATAACTGGGATGTACACAGAAATGTGCTCAAAAATAATTTATGTATCTTAAGTTAGATCTTAAATCTGTGATTGCATTCCTGTCAATTCCCCCAGATTATCCTGTAGTCTCCCAGAGTTTGAATGAATGTCCCTGTATGGGTCCTGACAGGGATGTAGCTAAGATATCCAACAGGTGGAATTTTGTTCAGCACAGGCGGAAAATTTTGTTTAAAAAAAGAGAGAAAGAGTTCAGCAGACAGTTTTCCAGGCGGAAAAAATCAAGAAAACTCAGTCTTCAGGCAGTTATTTTTAACGCCTTCTGCCTATTATTTACATCCCTGGGTCCAGGATAAAAACAACTTTGCAGGGTTTTTTTTTTTCCATACAACAGGCTCAAATGTTATCCGTAATTAAATTCTGTAAATCCAAGCTATTCACCAATTTATCAGTTTTTAACGTTCATGCTGCATTCTTGGCTGCATTTCCACGCATTTTTTCCCCACAATAATTACTGTTTCAGACATTTACACTAAATACAGAAAGTAAAGAAAATATTATTTCATCATTACAGCCATATAGGCAATGTACCATGTGGGAGTATGGGGTAGGGTCAATAAGTAGGGCGTCAATGTAAGAATGAAGGGGAGGGGGTGGATGATGGGAGGTTGTCACAGAAGATCTCCTGATGTTGGCCATTGGCATCTCTGTGACTGGCTTGTTTCTTTATACCATACCAGATGTTTTGCAGTTCAAATTAGACTGAGGACGTTTTCTTATTCAATTGGTCTGTATGTTGGCACAAACAAACCTCTACTTACTGACACTTCCATATAGAAATTTTACCTTAACTATTATTTCATCTGTCCCCCTAGAATTAGAAGAGCTAAGCAAGTCAGAGTTGGAATCTGTGTTTGCTGGTGATCCATCGCACAAGGTTTGCCAACAACAGCTGAGACAACTCAAGGAGGAATTTGAACGATACAAAGTGAAGACACAAGCGCTTCACAAGAACAAATCATTCAAAGAACTTAGTGAGCAAATAGAAAATATGGAAACATTGAAAAGCCAAAATGCGGACTTAGAAAAGCAGTTCCAAGAGTTAAAAGAGTCAAGCAATATAAGAGAACTTGACCAGAAAAAGGTCATAACAAACTTGCGAGACCAACTCAAGTTAACAGACGAAAATTTCAGGCTTGAAAAAGAGGAATCAAATGCTGTCTATAAACAAAAGCTTGAGGAACTTGAAAGGCAGGTTTTAAATCAAAGGGAAAGGACACTGGCCCTTGTCGCTGAGAAAGACTCAGAGATTGAAGTTCTCAGAAGCCGCAGTCCATCAGCTAGTCCATCAGCTGATACTGGTGCTGGAAGATCAGCGTTTTCATATCAGAGGAAGTTTGTTGAGATGACTGGTACATCCCAGGCTTCCTTGGACTCAGTGCAGTCTTCTGAAGCCGACGCCGCTGTTCATCAGCTGTTGTCCAAGCCTTCTGGGGTAAGTATCCTCAATTTGTGAACACTGTCGAACTTCTTTAAAATGGACACCAGCAACAGACTCAAGTGTCTGCATTATAGAGGGCCCCTTGAAGCAACCACACTTCTTTGTTAATGATGACTTGGTATTATTAGGTTAGCAGCAGTGAGAGTACCCTGGTGCATTATGCTCAACAACAGGCCAGAAGAGAAGCAGAAAGCACCGCAATACGGCGACAGAAAAACGATCTGGAAAATGCATTGAGAGATGCCGAAATAAGGTACGTTTTGTTTATATATGTTGTGGTTCAAATTTTTCCTTGGTTTGAAAATTCTTAAACCAGTTTGATTTTTGTTTTCCTTTGTCTCAGAATATGATAATGAATCTGAGACAAAGGAAAATAAAATTGAACTGGTTTGAAATTTTCAAACCAAGGAAAAATTTGAACCACAACATATACAACCTTGTTGATAACTATCTTAAATTGATGGTCAGACCAGTGTGTTTGCATTAAAAGGGGATGAGTTTAAATTTAGTTTGGTCACTCCTGAGGACTGAGTAAATTGATTTTGTGTTGAACATTTTTTAAAGTTAATTTTGTTTGTGTGTTGTCAGGGGTGATAAACTGATGGATCAGGCCAATGTTCTCAAAGAAGAAATTAGGAAGCTTGAAAGAGACAGGTAAAAGACATGAAAATGTATATGTTGTGGTTCAATTTTATCCTTGGTTCAAATTTTATTTTCCTTTGTTTAAAACTCATTATCATACGTTACCATAGCCAAAAACAAAGGAAAATAAAATTTGAACCAAGGATAAAATTGAACCACAACATATATAAACACTACTGAAAATGGCAGCCAGAAGTAGTTTCCATGTACTGAATTCTGATCTCACTGTAAATACAAGGTAAAGCACAGAGTCTGTTGTGTTTCATAATTCAAAACACCACCATCATCATCATCATCATCATCATCGTCGTCAACATCATCGTCATCACCATCACTGTTACCATTCATCTTACTGGCCGACAGAACTGATTGTAGACTACGAGTAGTCCCTCCTTTTTCCTCAGGGATAGTAGAGCGAGCGAAACGCGAGCGCGCGTGAAAATCACTCCACGCGAGAAAGGCGAGACGCGCGGCGGGAAGAGAGCGTCTCGCCTTTCTCGCGTGGGGTGATTTTCACGCGCGCTCGCATTTCGCTCGCTCAACTATCCCTGAGGAAAAAGGAGGACTACTCGTAGTCTAAACTGATTGAAAATATAACTGTTGCATTTTGATGTTTTGTAGGTCTCGTGAAACTGCCAACTTGGAATATCTAAAGAACATTGTGCTTAGGTTCATGATGAGCACCAGTTACTCTGTCAAGCAACAAATGATTACGGCTATAGCAACTATACTGGAGTTCAGCCCTAAAGAGGTAAAGTCTCCCTCTTGTATCTTGGAACTTGCATTCTGTTTGTTGTATTTTAAAGTATTTTGTGATGTCGATCACTTTTATCATGAGCCCTTGGCTCGGTAGATTGGGCAACCACTCCCTGTGAAAACGACGTTAAATTAATAATTATTACTAGCAGTAATCGGAGATTACGGAGACGCGTTCGAAGGAATTTCTGGCGGAAATGATCCCCTGAAAAAAGCAATAGGGGCGGCCATTTGGAAGACCGGGCACCAAAAAATCTCAAATTTTACTGCATGCAAGGCACAGGTCAACCAACGCGATTATTATTATTATTATTCAAGCACTGGACTTCAAATAATGAAAAATTTCAGTCGAATGCTTCTGTACATCTATCTGACTCAGTGTTGGAAAGATCACAGGTTTGACTCACATTTAAGAATAATTTTTTTAAAGCCCTTTCTCAAGACAACCCCCTGAAAAGAACAAAAGAATCTTCTGGGGTCTTAAATGGCGTTGAAACAGAGGAAAGCTGAATTCAATCCAGCTATACACAGGACACCCAACACAAGATTAGGATTGCGCGAACGCAATACATGTGAGCCACACTCACATTTTACAATGCAGTACATTGCCATACAACACAATACGATGAAATGCAATGTTGGATTGAAAGGAATAGAGTGGTGCTACTACGATAGATACAATGTACCCCTGTACTTTATTAGTGTACTGAAACTCTTCTCTTTTTTTTGACAGCTAAATCAAGTGAAAAAAGTTCAATCAGGAACGTGGTGGGCAACCTAAACTGACCAAGCAGTAGATGGAAAAATTATTTCATAAACCATACAGACATTTCTTTAAAAGACAGCGTCTTGAAGAACTTTGGGCGTATACACACTTACGACATAAGCACGAAAGCGAGGCCTAAGGGCCACATCGCAAATAAAATGGCAGGCACAGGCAGGTACAGCCTACAACTACGACAAAAAATAGCTCTCACAAATGCTGCGCCGCTGCGCTCATCGTTCCGATAATACGAAAGACTTGACGTTTAATTCATGTATTTCCAAAGGTTAGTTTCTCCACCGTCCACTTTCCGACGTCACTTTCATTAACTATAATTGCTCCAGGAATATCTTCTGGGGTTAACTTTTAATTTCTAAATCACAAATCGTTCTTGTTTCCGCCGCCATATTTACTTTTTTGAAGTTTGCGGGAAATTTGGTGGCCCTTAGGCCTTGCTTTCATGCCTACGTCTTAAGTGTGTATCGTGTGAAGAAGATTTTCCCGCAAAATCCGAAAATAGCATCGACCAAAAAAGTTTCAAATTAGTTAGAAATGAAAAATTCCAGAACAGTGGTGATACAAGATGAAATTGCGCCAGCAAAGGTCAAGACACTTAAGAGAGTATTGTAGTGTCGGTTTCATAGATGTTTAATTTTCTCAGCGTTCTTCTTCTGCACAACATGCGCTTTTGTGGTGCATCGGTTCTATCCCTTGCGTTCCTCGCGTTCCGCGCGCGTTGCTCGCGCTTCACCAGCGCCCGTTGTGCAAGCCACAACGTTATCAGTGGACGTTTCCATTCGCAAATCATGAGAAATCCTTCTGTGTCTGGGAAGAATGTGTGTTGGGGGTGCTGGACTGTTAGGACGCCAAAGATATTTTCATGATAAAATCTTTGTTGATTAGCTACACACATGCACATAGAGTTGACAATGGGTCTTTAAAATGATATTTTAGATAGTGCAGTAGGGCAATATTTTTCTATGCACAGTGCAAGTTTTCATATAGCTAGATATTTATATTACACATACCGTAAACAGAAACTCGTAACGGTTTCTGCTGTAGCCAAGAACTGAAAACATACTCAGTATTGTAGCAGTTCTCGGAAGCTTCTTGCTTCTTGCTTCTTTTTTCTGAGGGTATCGAGCTAATCGATTGAGAATTTTACTGTTGAGCAATGTTATTTCATTCCTCTTCTTGGGCAACTTGTGCTCTGACTTGTTCGTAAGTGGAATACGATGCATCCGGTTTTTCTTTCGCGCTTACCCCTCGTGTGCGCCCTCGAAATTTCACTCTATAAATAAACCTCGCGTGCGCGTCCTCGAAATTTCGTCCTTTGAATAAACCGGCGCCTGCAATGCTGCCTAGAGTGGGCTGTACTCAGCCATGTTTTTTTCAGTACTGTATTTATTGGAAAGTTGTGAAACGAGGGAAATGGTGGGCAATTCTAGAATGAGAGCAAAAGGTCGTTTACAATATTCCTTTATAAATAAGTTGAAATAATGCTCTCTCTTTGAATGACGCATTTATTAGTAAATTAATAACTTTTTATTAAGGACAAATGGGATGGGGTGGAAGATGCCAATAAACAGTAACTGCACAAAATAGGAATGAACGTGTTTCTGTATGTGTACGTTTATCCGCGGCGCGCACTCATAAGAAGGCATAAGGTGAAGCGAGTCCGTCAAAAACTTGAAGAACAAATTAGATCAACATCACACAAGAAAGATATGCTGTCAGGAAAAACTTTGCAGGAAAGAATTGATACTTCTTGGGGGTAAAAATTAATGGAGCCACACCCATGAAACGGCTTTCTGGTACCTTTTAAGGGTGTTCAGACGGTCGCCCCCGTCAATGTTATTTAGGAGTCCCCCCTCCCGGGATCCACACAATTCAAGTGGAGAAAAAGGCCATTTGTCAGTCCCGTTATTAAACGCGCGCACTTCACAGTAGTTCTCACACTTGTTCTCAGGCTTTTACGGGTATTGGACATTGATGGAAGCTTCTTAGTGATAGTCTCTCCTTTCTTTCACGGATAGTCATGCAAGCGAATGCAAGCGAGAAGATCGCCTGCCGCAAGAAGAATTACGCGCTCACTCGCTCGCTCGACCATTTCTCGGAAGAGACTACCTAATGCGTGTAGACAAGCGAGGAAGGCGTTTCATTATCGCGCGTGGTCTTGTGATTTGCATCTCTTTCGTTGAAAGAAAAAACGTGTCGCTCCTGAGATCTACTAGCTTCTACTAAATATCGGCCTTTGTCAACACTTCATAAATATTCTGTAATACACGTAGCCAAAATTAAATAAACCTTTTATTTACAACATTTTTTCATATGTAATAATTCTGATATATATGACGTATAGTTTAAAAAACGAGCAGTAGTGTATTATCAGGTTTAAAAACTCGAGGCGAAGCCGAGAGTTTTTACACCTGATAATACACGTGCTGCGAGTTTTTTGAACGGCTTCAAAAACATTCTTTCAAAAGCGTGTCCCTTTGGAATTAAAACATTTGCGCTTTTGTGCAAAGAGGAAATTAGCATACGAGAAAAACAAGTAGACTAGACTGATTAGCATACAACACATGTGCCACGTCTTCGACGCTGTGATCATTGCTTCCCGGCTCCTGTCGAAAGTTTTGGGATTTTATAGTTCTGAGGGAAAACATCTACTGAAAAATGCTATACTAAAGTTGTCAGGTACGGTAGATAAAACGGCTGACAATTTTTTTTCAGAACGGGTAGAAATAAACAGCTTGCATCTGCGAACCAGTCGCTTACCTGGCAATTTACACGAGTCATTCAAATAACGGCTCACTTGTTAGAATGATTTTACTTCATCTGTGAAACACCAGCTAACAATTAGTGTGTGATAGTCCAAATTAAACAAAAGGAAACAATGGAATTATAGTCTAATAGTGCGTACTATTCTACTAACTATTTCACAGATGAAGTAAAATCACTCTAAACTGTTGGTTGTTTATTTTGTTGAGAAGATTCCGAATAGAATGGCGAAAGACCAGATTTCGTAAAACAGTACTGCACAAAAATATTAAAGTCACCATTTGTTGCACTAAGAATCCTGAACAATTACTACGCATATCAGTAATCTTTATATAAAGATTACGTGTGATCTTAATATAAATATCACGGTCATTTTAAAATCATTCTCATTAAAAATTCAGCGATAATTGTATTGTTTGCCCATTCAGCCCCGAACTCCCCTGTGACTGAAATCAAAGCCGCCACCAGGCTTTTCATAATGACCGTAGATTACCAGGTATAAAGGGTCATACACGTGATCGATTTGCGTCATGTGATTGGCTGATATGCTCATGAATTATTAATGAGTTTTTGAATATCTTAGTAAAAATGATTGATCAGGGATTTGCTTCGGCGCTCAGATATTGAGAGAAGACAAGGAATGGAGACACGCCAAGAAAACGTCAGACACTGAAAGGGGGGAAAGGAAAGGACTTTGGCAAACCCCACAATGCTCTTCACTCGCCGCTTTTTATTCGTTTCCCGCAATCTGGACGCATGGCACACACTCAGTAACAGTGGCGATGGCCGGACAACTTTCGAAAAAGGCGTACAATAATTTGAGCTTAAACCAATTTGCACGTTTATGTTTTGACTTATGATTGGTTAAGAGGGTTGTTCAATCGAGTGACGAAAGTAATTGGCGTTTGCTGCGAATTTTTGATTGGTTGAAAAAAAAAAAAAACTCGAGCCACTTTCACTAAAACCACGTTTTCCCGCGCTTGGCGTCGGTTACGTGAATTTCTTTCGAGTTCTTATTTGTTCCTTGCATTGTCTGAGTCTGTTGTGATTGGCTAAAATGATTACTGTGGTTTGGTTTTGCAACACTAAATTCAAACCCGCTCAATTGTACAAGTTATTTGCGTTTGTTTGGATTGGTAGAATGTGCTTACGGGCGAGTTAAAATAAAGAAGCGTTTGATTGAACTGATTTTATGATGGGGCATGATCTTTTACAAGGGAAGTCGTTCAAAGAGATCTAACTGTACTTTGTTTTAGTTTTATGAAAGTGAATAAAACAAATTGCTATTAACATACAGCTATTTCAATTAACGTTGTCGGATGAAAGCTCAAAGCCAAGACCGCAAGGTAGTATGGGTAGTTGTAAATAGCCATTGCATAAAAATCCCATACTACCTTGCGGTCTTGGCTTTTCGCCTTTTTCATCCGACAACGTTAATTGAAATAGCTGTATACTGGTAAAAGTTTACACTAAAACTTCCCCCTCTATACAGAACAATTTAAAATCACGACATCCAGAGCTTTTCTACACACACGAATAAAAAAGATGCTTGAAAGTTTAACCTTGTTGCGTTGTTTCAAAAGCGTATCAATATAACATCTCAAATCTCTTACTTGTGAAGAAAAAAATCATAGCAAATATCTAATTCCTCGCGAAGCGAGGTTTATAAATTTGTCGCGCGTGGGGATCGCGCGTGGATCGCTGTAGGGCGCTAGAATCTCGGGTTGACTTTATATTTTCATTGACACGATAACCACGAATCTTGCCTCGCATTAATGTTATTGTGCTCTTAGCGTCGTCACACATAGGTGCGACTTATTCCAGATCCCCAGCGTATTAAATTCCCTATTTTAAGAGTCGTTTATGGGTATTTCGGCCTCTTTTCGCTCTTACGCTTCAGGCCTTCGTACGCCACGTTGTTTTGCGCAGTTTCAGTCACACGTCGCCGAAGCTTCCTCATTGCCGCTCCTATTCCAACTGTACCTATCGACCCTAATCCTGTCGCTTTGGTCGCTCTGCATTACGGATCCCCCAGCTGCCGTTCCAGTTGCTGTCGCAGAACCTGAACAAATTCAAGCCGCAGCTAAACAAGCCGGGGTTAGTGTGACCTTTTTTGCTTTCATTCATCACGCGTTTCGTTCTACTTGATTTCATTTCATGTGTGGTCGCGCTAGCCTGTGACAGCCGCCTCCTCCCCTCAGAAAATCCCCCTCAGATAATCCCCCTCAGATCGAGCCAGCAAACATTATCGGGAATTTGCTTTACATTTGCTTCGAATGGCCCGAATAAATTTTCTATTGACGTTTCCTGTGTGTGAATTTCCCCGCAAGTTTCTCGGAGGTCGCGCTAAATTCTCAGAAATGACCGATTAACCAATGAAGACACGGTAAATGTCCTACATAATAGGATTAGCATAACAACCAATCATGATACGTCGCTAGCATTCCGGAAAAGCCACCCGGAGCGAGGAGCAAGATTAGCGACGGCGTTACACAGACGCTTCTCTCCCCGATTTTTTTCTGAGGGGAGGAGGCGGCTGTCACAGGCTAGGTCGCGCGTTCGACCGTAGTTTTACTGTTGGTCTTGTTATCGACCGTTACTTAAATGTTTGGTCGTGTGTTCAAACATAAAATCAGAAAACGGCAAACTGATCCTTACGGCAAGGCGATGAAGGAGTAAATAAAAGAATAAAACAAAATTTATATACAGTATATATTAAAATAAATTTGTTCAAACATAGCTGGCTGTTGCTCGTGTGTTCGACCGTTACTAAAATGTTTGGTCGTGAGTTCGACCGTAGTTTGGCTGTTGGTCGTGTTGTTCGACCGTTACTGAAATGTTTGGTCGTGTGTTCGACCGTAGTTTAGCCGTTGGTCTTGTGTTTGACCGTTACTAAAATGTTTGGTCGTGTGTTCGACCGTAGTAGTTTGGCCGTTGGTCGTGTGTTCGACCGTTACCAAAATGTTTGGTCGTGTGTTCGACCGTAGTTTGGCTGTTGGTTGTGTGTTCGACCGTTACTAAAATGTTTGGTCGTGTGTTCGACCTTAGTTTGGCTGTTGGTCGTGTGTTCGACCTTTACTTAAATGTTTGGTCGTGTGTTTCGACCTTAGTTTGGCTGTTGGTCGTGTTTCGACCTTTACTAAAATGTTTGGTCGCGTGTTTCGACCATAGTTTGGCCGTCGGTCGTGTGTTCAACCGTTAACAAAATATTTGGGCGTGTATTCGACCTTCGCTTTTATGTCTGGTCGTGTGTTCGACCTTTACAGTTTGGTTGTTGCTCGCGTGTTGCCGTTGTTTTAATTTTCGGTCGTGTGTTTTAATTTTGCCAGAATTGGTGTGGGAGGAGCTTCCGTTATGTTTGCATCCTCTATTTTATTTTATTTCTTATCCTTAGTTCGATCTTTTGTTTTTATATTCCTATTTCTTGACAGTGCGTCATGGCAATGTCATTCGCAATTCCCCTTTTGGGAACTCCAGCTAGTTGTCTTGCTGGTTTCCACGACGTTCACTCATTACGCCACCAGTTTACAAGCTCCGGCACTTCCCACCCGCCCCCCGCTCGCTACCATTCTATCAGTTAATCTATCTGTAAAATAAATACCTCTTCCTTACTAGTAACCTCCAGGGAAGTTATTTGACTTACACGCACTTGGTTTGGAGGACATGTTTCCGGACATCGTCCGATTTTTCGCGTCCGGCGTGTAGTCGCTTTGGTTTTTATATTCACTACTTTTTTTTTGTTTTATACAGTGTTCATGATACTTGTAAAATGAAAATTGCTTTGACTCGCATTAAATCGAATAAAGCTTGTACGGTTGGTCAGCCTCTCCCTATACAATTGTATTCATTTAGCATGTCATAGACATGTGTTCTATTCGGCTGAACGTAGCGAAAGAGAATTGAATGTGGATTAATCTAGTCAATGAAAGACTGCTTATTCGCATCGCTTAGTTTATTGTAAAGTTGCTATGTTAACGGAATAATACATATTTACCATGGAAGGTAAATCAAAATGATTAAGTAGTCACCGTAGTTTATAAGTTTATTATGTTGTACGTTTGTGTACAAAGCCTTGTTACACATGTTAATTAGGTGGAGCAAAATTACTTTATATCATAATACTCGTTTCTTATGTTCTCTGTTTACGGTAATCTCCGTGCTCTTTGATTGCGCATTCAGTTCGGCATATTTTTAGGAGTGGTGTTGTTAGCCGAAAATGAGCCTGTTTCAAGTTGTTAATAAAGAATGCTTTGGTCTTCTCATATTTTATTTTATTTATTGTTTCCTCCCTTTCCACTTGCTTCGCCGTACCAGAAGGGTAATCTAAATATACACCCTATAGCTTGTCTTAGGACGGGCTCCTGGTCCGGTTCGGCTAGTGGTTTGGGTCCCTCCCTTTCCTCGGTAGTTTTCAGATTATACGGGGTCTTTTCCCCCTTCCGCTTTCAGTTAATTTTTTTGTTCGCGATTTAGATTTCTACTGGCTTATTTGTTCGTACTTTGCTCAAATTGAGATCGGATACTGACAAGTGGTGTGATTGGGAGGGCAAACCAGTACTAGCCGGGCCGGACCTTCAGGGGCAGAACGCAGCTCTTACTGCTCTACGCTCTGCTTACTGCTCTGCTCTACGCAGCTCTTCCCTGATTTGCTGAGAAAACAATAGAACAAACAACACAACAATGGCTAACAATAGACCCTAGACCTAAAAACTATAGAGCTGCATGATATATAGGTCCAATGAAATAAGAGGTTGTAAAGAGCTGCGTGGTATCTGGACCTTCAGCTGACATATTGTTTTTTCTTGTCAAGGTTCAGTGGGACTTTAATTCGAGAGCTAAAAATATCAAGATTCTGTTTCTGAATTGGGAAACAAGATCATAACGATCAATCAGCAGAATCTTCTAATTACACTCAGAGAGATAGTTTGATAATGAATTAAATAATCATGGCAAAAGACTACTTGAAATTTGCAAAAGCTGTGACCTTAGAATACTAAATGGCAGAGTAAACCGGGACTCCCTCGGAATGCCTACCTTAAGGGTGAAATGGCGTAAGTGTAATCGATTATACAATATGCGATCAAGACATATTCAAATATTGAAAATTTTATAGTGAAACAGCCATCACCTTTATCTGATCATATGCCGATAGTGACATGTTATATGTTAACCATCAATCAAATATTTTTTTATTACGGGCATCAAACGAAACTAACCCTATTTAATATAAACGAAGACATCCAAAATGAAGATGTCAGCTATTCGCTGGATAAAGTGGAAAACATTCTGATCACAACATCGGTAGCGTGTTTAAAAGTTAGAAGAATAAAGAAGCGAAAACGTGTCAAACCAACATCAAACAAAAATGGTTTGATAAAGAATGCAAATTTAAAAGACATGAACTCAGAAAATTATCAAATCAAAAACATAGAGAACCTCTAAATATCAGTTTACGTGAGAGATATCATGACGTCTTAAAAGAATGCAAAAACCTGCTTGATACTAAACGAAAACAGTACCATGCAAAAAAGATTTCACAATTAGAGGAAGCAACAAATAACCCTGACAAATCTAACTTTTGGGATTGCTTAAAATCCACGGATGATACCATGAAAGAGAAAAAGTCTCCAACAATCTCAGAAGAGAGCGGGCTTAACCACTTCCAATCTCTTCATTCAAATAAACCCATTAATCCAATTCAACATGAAATCATAAACGAACTCCGTCTTTTGGAACAGGAAAGAGAACAATATAACTCTCTAGACTATTCGAACACTGAACATGAAATACGCGCTGCCGTGGAAAAAGTTTTAAAATAGCAAATCAGCGTTCTCTGACATAATAAGGAACCAAATGATTGAAGCTAGTCTTGGAAGAATGATGCCTGTATATATATCAAACTTTTCAATACAATTCTAAATTCAGGTATATGCCTAAAAACTGAAGTAATTGCACTAATGGTCGTATAGCACCAATATATAAATCAGGTGGCAAAAGTGATCCAACCAATTACAAAGGAATTTGCGTTTCAAGTTGTTTGGGAAAACCTTTCTGCGCTACAACTCAAGGAGTATTGCACCCATCTCAAGTTGGTTTTCTACAAAAAATCGCATCGCAGACCACGTCCTAACACTTAGAACATTAATAGATAAATATGTTCTCTATCACGGAGAAAAAATTGTATGCTTGTTTTGTCAATTGCAAGAAAGCGTTTGACCCAGTTTGGCATGAAGGTCTCTTATATAAATTACTCAAATTTATGTAGAAGGACATTTCTACGATCTCATTTAAAGCTTATACTCAAATTCTAACTGTTCTCTGAAAATTGGTCACATTAAAACGCGGTCTTTTCAATACTCGAAAGGTGTACGACAAGGGTGCATTTTAAGTTCGTTACTTTTAACCTATATCTAAGCAAGTTACCTTTTTCGTTTGAAAACACTTTATCTGATCCATTCATTTTACCGAATGGTACAAAAGCCAATTCTCTCTTATATGCTGATGATTTAATTATTTTGTCGAGATCCAAAACAGGATTGCAAAATTGTTTACAAGTATTGTCTTCATATTGCAATTCTTGGATGTTAAGCATTAATTTCAGTAAAGAAAACAAAAGCTACGATATAGAGTCTGATAACTGTAACTTAGTTTTACATAAATAATGAAACTATTTTAACTGCTCAGAATTATACCTATTTAGGAACCCGAATTTCATCAACAGGAAATTTCACATTGCCAATTGATCACTTTAAAGAAAAGGCCATGCATGCTCTTTAAAGACACGGATCTTAGTCATGAGATTAAAGCCAAACCTTGCATCGAACATCTTTGACACGATGATTTCTCTAATCCTCGCTGATAATAACGAAGCTTGGGGCTTATATACCGAACAAGACTTTAAGACATGAGATAGATCCTCAATTGAAAAAGTTTAATGACAATTTTATTAACGCTATTTACAAGTAAATGACAAGACCTCAAATTTAGCACGTAGGGCGGAACTAGGACGATTCCCTCTCATTCTAACCATAAATCAGAAAATTCTTGATTATATTTTATATCTTAAAAGCAAAACTGACGACTCTATAATGAAACAAATTTTCTTAATATCATAAGATCTCCATTCAATTCAATAATGACAATTTTATTAACGCTATTTACAAGTAAATGGCAAGACCTCAAATTTAGCACGTAGGGCGGAACTAGGACGATTCCCTCTCATTCTAACCATAAATCAGAAAATTCTTGATTATATTTTATATCTTAAAAGCAAAACTGACGACTCTATAATGAAACAAATTTTCTTAATATCATTAGATCTCCATTCAATTAAAAGAATAATTTTTATTCTAATTTATTAAACATGGTTGAATATTATGATCTACAAAACTTTAACCTGGACACACTGTATTAAAATAAGAGCATACATTTTTAATCTTATTAAACAAAAGTATATTTCCTACTGGAAAAATGCTTTACAGAACTGCAAGAAATTAGAATTAATTTTACAATATTCTTAAGGAGCGATACATAATCTCCCATTATCTAGATCATACAAGGAAATCAAATGAGACGGAAACTCTAGTCAAATTTAGAACAGGTAATCCAAAACTCATGATCGAGCTTGGTCCATATAATCAAATCCCTAAAGAAAATAGATTATGACCTTTATGCGAATCAAATGTCAAAAACGAAATTCATTCCTCTTTTAACGCCCAGGATATTCAACTTTAAGAGGGAAATACTTTAATCAAATCTACCAACACTTGCTGAATATTCAAAATACATCCTGAACAGAAAGTATCAAAGAATTGATGAACTCTTCCAATTATTTTGTTAATTAATTACTTTTAATGAAAATGATATCTGCGTGTTTTCTATTACCTAATAGCTTAATTCTGTCAAATCAAAATTATGTTGTGTAATTATTTAATATTCCTTTACTATCTTTTGTCGTTGTTAAAAGGTAAGCTTTTGCATACTGTAACTCAATTTTGTCATGCAAATAAAGCTATTATTTACTTTACCTCGCCATGTATCAGCTTCGGGTGCTCAACAACCGCGCATGTAGGTTTTGGTTTTTTTTTTAGTTTTGGGGAGATGTACCCCCTTAAGTCACTCTAAGCTCCTCCATGTGTATTTAATGATGGGATATTGAATCGATACAGTGATTGCGACGGTAGCAAAATTATTTCTCCCATAACTTAATCCCATCCGGGCAGTGAGTGGCTATTGTGTCAGTGAAGATGTGGAGCTATTTTTATTGACACGATAACCACGAATCTTGCCTCGCATTAATGTTATTGTGCTCTTAGCGTCGTCACACATAGGTGCGACTTATTCCAGATCCCCAGCGTATTAAATTCCCTATTTAAAGAGGCGTTTATGGGTATTTCGGCCTCTTTTCGCTCTTAAGCTTCAGGCCTTCGTACGCCACGTTGTTTTGACCCACCCACCTCCCTTCGGCGACGATTCTTGTCCCTATCTTCGTACTGCTCATTGCCCGGCAAAATTATTTCTCCCATAACTTAATCCCATCCGGGCAGTGAGTGGCTATTGTTTCAGTGAAGATGTGGAGCTATATATCGCGATGGTGTCCTGCAGTTGCCTGGCAACAAAAATCGCGACCGCTGACATTGGCGCACGCTCACGTTTATTCATGGCTGCCGTTTAGTCTGTGAAAAAATGTTTACTCTCGGTGAAACACAACCAATTTCTCAGGCGCGGATCCATACCGGTTTCCACCGTTTTATGGAAATCGGTCAGATTTTTAATAATGAATATTTTTTTTAATAAAAGTAAATTTCCAAGTTGAAATCTCGAAAATGGTTTGGACAATGAACTGATCAATGAACTGGAAGCTCGATTTGGTAGGGGTGACCAAGAAACAGCAATCAATGCAATGCCTGTTAGCTGTTCCATCAATTCTACTGGCATCAAAGGAAACATGGATGACGTCCTTTCGCCGGTTTTGCACGTTCCATGAAGATTCGTTACCCTCGCCTTTCAGCCTTGATGCCGAAATGACTTTATTTGAAAGAAAGTGGCAACGACAAGATCCTAAAACTGTCCCAACAACTGCACTGGCATTACTTTAAAGGAGATCGACCATGTGCTGTATCCCAACATCGCTGAGTAGCTCAAAATATTTGCCACCTTACCAATCACCACATGCGAGTGTGAGAGGAATGTGTCAGCTTTCAGGCGACTGAAAACATACTTGCGAAGCACCATGTCACAGACCACATTGACAGGACTTGCCTTGTTACATATCCACCACTACAACGTGGAAATTGACCTTGATGCCGAATAATCCGCCGATTCGCAAGGCTTCATCCGAGGAGAATGGAACTAACCAATACCCTGTCTGAAGGACTCAGAAAGTTAAACTCAGAAAGTTAAACTCAGGACTTCGGGTAGTTAAAATCCAAAAATTTTCCCAGGGGAGCATGCCCCCGGAACCCCCCCAACCCCCCCCCCCCCCCCCAGAAGCTTAAAGGCGCAAGTTTTTTCGTAAATCGGTCACCATTTGTTCTAGATCCGCGCCTGTTTCTGATGCAAATGAGAAAGAACGGCAAACACAACAACGCTGGATTCAAACAAGTGGCTGGAAATCCTTGTCCGAGAAAATTAACCACCGAAACTCCGCTGAACGGTGCCTTGAAATTCAGCGCGATCGTGCAACGAAGAGACAACGAGAGCATAGATTACAAAGACTTCGAACAGTCTGGGCACGCCGTTAGGTTCAAACGCCTTTGCAAAATGCCGCCATTAGAATTCTGAACGAAACCGATCAGGAGAGACGACGGCACTTTCATCAGTGAGTTGTTATTTTTTTTTGCAGTGCATCCTTCCCCGAGCTTCAATACAATTACTGTATTAAAAAAAAGAACTATAGAAAAGAACTAACATTATCACTTAGAAAGTAAAGGATTCTTTCTTGAAGGTTCAGGTAAGCCCCATTTGGCGCGGATCGATTGCCGTAATCGCGAACTTTTCTGTCTCTCCAACTTTTCCTCTTCTTTAGAGGGAAGCTTGTAGTTTCTTCGAAAAACGTTCCTCGGTCGGCGCTCGCTTTTTACTCGACGGAAATCTCCATCCCCAAGCAGATTGTCGTCTTTAGAAACATCTTCATGACTGGTAGAGACGCGAGTTGCACTTGAAGGATGTGATCTGTTTTCGTCGTCCAGAGGTGTACTGTTTAAAGGAAAGAGAAAAAATCGTATATTAGCTGTTTGAGACACTCTGTTACATATGATCTAAGGTTTATAAAAGGATAAGCATGGAAAGGAGTACCAGTCCATCGCAAGGGAGTACTCCCGTCCACTGGCATTTCGTTGGCCGGTACCGAGATAACATAAAGTGTTATCTTGCGGGTACCCATGGCATTTTAGATAGACGTTAACAGAACGTGCACACGCGAGTATTTTCAGTCATGAGTTGAGAAGTATAGCATCAGAAAACGAACAAGTAAGAGCAGCAAATGAATGACTTTTCGAGTTCGCCAACTCTCTTACATGTAATAACGTTATAAGGCGAACGTCTGTGTACTCTGGTTGAACGCGAAATACAACTTTTGAAAAACTTACAAAACTAGACTTCGAGGAGATGGCAGAGGTGGGGCGTCATTTTCCGCGCCAGGCTTTGTTTTTGTTTTCTTCTGTAGTTCTTTCTTTAACTTTTCGTTTGGTTCAGATCCTATCAAGTGGTCTTTGTAAAACCATCCTGTTTTGCTGAAAAACAAATCAAATTTACTAAGAAAGTAAACTAAAATTAAACGAAAAATCCAGCTCCTGTAATAGAAAGAAAAAGTTTACCGGCAAAATCAGTTAGAACAACATTAACTTTTATCATATGGCAAACTGGTCCACGATGAAAAGGAACATTCTGATTGGTTCCCTGAGCGGTCTGAATTTTGCAATAAGGACCGAGCGATGGACCACTCACAAACTCATTTAGCCGAATTCGTTTTATGAAACAATGAACAAATGAAAACTGTTTTCTAGTAAGTGGAAACATTTTTCCTCGTGTTTGGCGGGCAACTTTGGTTAAGCATTTTGCAAAGTTGCTTAAAAAATGCAAGAACTTCCTTAGCTTTGGGGCTCGCGGCAAATTTTTAAAAACGCCATTATAATAAAAACTTTATTGAACTAGCTTGTTTGGTCCGTATTGGGAAATATTGGTCTCGTTCTTTTTTTGAAAGTTTATGGACCGAGCCGAAACTTGCAAAAACAAAGAACTTGACCAATATATTCCCAATACGGCCCTCACGCTAGTTCAGTATAAACATCTACGTATAGGCGATTTGCACGATGACGTCATTTGACTACAACTACCAGAAACCTTCAGTTTTTTGTTTTGTAGTGCAAATTAGGGCTATTGTTATTTAAGGCCCCGTCCACACGTATCCGGATATTTTTTAACCCGCAACTTTTTTGTTGCGAATTAGAAAATATTCGCGTCCACACGTAGCGTATTCCAATCGTATTTGCCCGTCCACACGTATCCGGATTCGCTCTAGCAGCCAGGGCTCCTCTTTAAATGTTGTCAAAAAAGCATACAAAAAGGCCAAGTTCAAATCAAAGTTCAACTGTAAACACGTTATTAGACTAGAAATAAGTCCATGTAGAAGTGAAGCGATAACATTTCGGTCGGCCATATTCGCGCGGTTAAAGACTGGATCCGATAATGTTACGTCAGGCGTATTAAAAAATATCCGGATTCGACCGTCCACACGATGCCGTACTCGTAGCGTATTCAAAAATTTCCACTCTGGAGAGCGAATTCAAAAAGTTGCGGATTCGTGAGCCGAATTCGCCGGATACGTGTGGACGGAAGGCCAATCTGCAACAAAAAAGTTGCGGATTCAAAAATATCCGGATAAGTGTGGACGGGGCCTAAGAGTGTTCACCATAGTACCAGGCAGGAGGTGATAATACTCAAATCGCCGATTTTGCTCAAACTTGCCACAAAGGTTGAGGGTCATGAGAGATACATGTACCAAAATATTAGATCAAATTTTTTATTCTCTCTGAGTTGTAGGGTCCCCCCACCCCCCGAAAAATGGCCATTTGGTACAAATTTATGCATATTAATTAGCTAAATTTAGTCGAGTGGTTAGACAACAAAAATAGCAGCCTGGGAATAAAAACTACTAAATAGTATTAGTATTGATAAGTCTTGTAGCAAAATGTGTTATTGGAATCGGTTGGTTTGATTTGCTGCTTTCCCAATACCGTAAGTGAAGGGCATGTTTGGTCATTTTCACGAGACGCCAAAATTAGGTCATTTTAGATCTTAATATCTCCAATGGGCAACAAGCTAACAACGTGGTTTTAATACTAAAAGTAAGAAGTATCTTTATGCTTACAAAAAATGTAATAAATTTTTGGGCAACTAAATAGCTTTTTAGTATGAAGGAATTTTTGCACCTCACTCAACGATTTAAACGTTTTTCTGGCGATTTCATCAAAATTCGGTAATTAAAAAAAGTAGCCTGTGACAGCCGCCTCCTCCCCTCAGAAAAAAATCGGGGGCAGCTGTCACAGGCTAAAAAAAATGGTTTAAAAGAATAAGACAGCAAATGTTCAGCTAAGCATCATTCTGCTTATAACAATCCTAGAATTAGCGGGAAAAGCTTTTTGAAGCACATTTCATGAAGTTTGTAAATAAGGGTTTCATCTGTCTTACTTCATTTTCAATGCGAAAAAACAATGGGACACTTCTCTCTACAATAACTCTGAATTTTACTGTCAGGCACAATAAGGGACACAAGAAAAGCAAAGGCTGATACATACATGTTGTTCAACCTCGTTCCCAGGGTCTCTCTTCTTCCCGCCCGGCTTAGGTGCTTCGGACTCATTGTTAGGGTCCATTGCGATCCGGCGAAATCCAGCATATTTTTAAAAAGTTCGATCTCTTAATTCAGCTCTTCGTCGATATTTATCGTGCAGTTCATCGCTGTTGACTTTGCTATGAGAATATTCATTGATACCTTGTTGTAGTAGCTCCAATTTATGCCCGTAAGAGTGAGACGTCACAAATAAGTTATAAAACCACAGCAGAACCATAAACGCCATCGAAAAGTGTCAACATAATGTACCAGTCAATTCCAAGACCGCCCATCCCCCCCCCCCCCCCCAGGCATACCCCGGGCATTTGACGAGAGGTTAGCTCCGCGTAGTGGGGCATTTGACGTGAAACGGGTACCGACGGGGCGGACATTTGACTTCAACAAAAACGTTGGTTAGCGGTCGCAAGGTAAAAGATTTCGTAATCCATTCTTTCCGGTTTCACGTGTTTGTTGCGTTGTTGTTGTTTTTTTTTTTCAAATATTTATTTGGAAATCAGATCAACGGACAAAAGGAAAGTGACTAAGCAAGATCTTTGTTTACATTTAGTATTTCAAAACATATGTTCAGAAGTTGCAATATCGTTCTATTTTTTTCGCTGAAACTAAATCTATTTAGAATATTGTTTAGACATCACGTCTTTTTTCCACGTTCGACGCACTTAAAAACTATAAAACTACAAAAACTGTAAAATTAAAAGGATGTTCTATAAAAGTCACTTCAGGCTGATATCGATTTCGATCCTACTCGGATCCTCTTCAGTCGCCATATATAGCTATATATAAACAACAAACAACAGCACAAGCAAAGATTGCAAGATATTTAAAGGGTCCCTCTCAACCAGTGTGCATTGCGGCCGTATGTTATTGTTATTATCATCTTTCCATTACAAAGTGAACATAAAAGATACGATTTATATGTTGGTCGAATTCAAAACCACAACTGAAATAGCGGCATGCATCTTGCAGCGTACGTGATTTCACCTCGAAAACAATCCGAACAGCACCAGTTTATAGAATTGTCTTGGCAAGTCTACAAAATAATGTTAAAGATCGGCTAAAAATTGTTTTGACTTCGCAAATAGTGTTTTATAAGAACAACTTCAGACTTTACATACAGGCTTCGTTGGCACCGAAGTTGCCAACTTCGTTTCAAAGTTCGCAATTTGGTTGGCAAACTGACAAATGTAATTGACAACTTCGCAACGTAGTATCAAATTTGCCAACGAACTTGGCAACTGGCGAGGTCAAAGTAGTGAAATCCACTGTAACTAGTTACTTTAATCCCTCCTTGCCCGGACGCTCTGACGCTCTGTGAAGCCCTGCACGGTGGGGCATTTGACCGTATAAACTGCCCACATAGTGGGGCATTTGACAATTTTTTTTTAAAAAAGTCAAATGCCCGGGGGTTTGCCCGGGGGGGTGGGGATAGGCGGTCTTGGAATTGACTGGTACACAATGTTTGGGAAACATTCTTCGCCATTTTGAAGTTAAATTTTTGAGCCTGCGTTGTGGTCAGGATGGACAACTGACTACTATGACTACCGAATTACCGGATCGACGGACTACGCATAATATAACGGATAATTTGGTGTAAAACGCATGCAGCATAGAAGATTTGGACTGGTTAATTTTTACAGTCGATTTTCAAACATTGATTTTTTCGAACTTTAGAAATAAAGATTTGTGACCGGTAAAATTCAATACCAAAGCGTCTGGGAAATCGGATGAGTCCTTGATGACAGTTATCTTTTGTTTGTCTTTTGCTACCAAAAGTATTTTACAACTCTAGCAGAAACTATTTGCAATTTCCGTATTTTTCAGACAAATTTGAATTTTTAGTAGCGCCATAACCCAAAATATTTACCTTATCTTGTAGAGCACATCACAGGCTATCTATTATAGATCAAATATTTCCGAAATACTGTAAAAGGGCAAAAACCCAAGGGAGGAGTTGCAACTCCCCACCCCCCGCACGGTAGGGGTATAACTTTGCCAACCTCGTTCCCAGGGCTTTTCCCTTCCCCTCTCTCGAAGAGAAAAGCCCTGGGAACGAGGTTGTAAGTTTGCGTGTACGTCAGAGGGTAATTTTTACAAACGCTTTGAAATTCATGGCATAAACCTTTTCATTTTTGTTTTGGTTGTACTTGGATGAGTTTCGAGTATAGAGTAATAAGAGAAGATTTTCGACGAATCATTCAAAAGGCAATCAACCTAACAAGTTATCTGTTTCCATGGCCTGAAGGTTTGGTTTTGCATCGGACGTTTACCTGAGCGTATAGTATACCCTCAGGTAAACGTCCGATGCAAAACCCTTCAAATCGCTAAAATTCGCCGTTTTCAGCACAAGAATGACACCACACAACATTTCAGGTAAAAATACGTTTATTTTGATCTTATATGTAAATATTCATCGCAGTATATTACGATAAGTGAACCTTTTCGATATTCCCATACATTCCCTCTAAATTTAAAAATACGAACAACGGTCACACAGTTTGTGTGGGACCCTGTGATTGAAACCCGAGATTCTCCCCAGAGGAGAGTTAATAGTTAATAATAATGGGAGCTCGAGTTAATAATAATGGAAACTTGAGACTTAATAGGCGCGTCGTATTTACGAAGTTTGAAACTTGCATGCAAGGTCAACCGTCTTCGCTCTGATTTAAATCGCTTTCAAAACGACTCAAAAAGACACTTGAGGAAAACAGGTAAATATCAATATTTTATTAAATGATTATGTTACAGCCGATAAAGCGTTTGGGCTCCCTGTGTCAACGGTGACTAATATGAATGTAATGGCATGAAAAGAAAACAATTTTCATTTAATGTCAACAGAAAGGGTTCTTTCCTATGTTTTACTGGGAAACAATCTGTTTCAAAACTGTACATTTAAAATGGCAAATTTTTATATTTCCGAGGAGATGAATTCATTTTCTACTCTTTCTGTTCGAAAGTATAAAGAAATTTGCAGTTGAAATATAAACAATAGGTTCTCGGGTGTTGAAGTCCCAGAGTTGAAGTACATAACAATATATTATTTACCAATTACTAGTTTGTAGCAATTCCAACATTTTCGTTTCAATGACCTTATAATAATAAAAGCAATTACACTACAAAACAACTCTCTGTTTTTACGAGCGGCCGAGCGAAACAATATGTACGTAACGGAAGCAACTCGAAGTGATTAATCGCGTTCGAAGAACGCAATCTAGCCTGCGAGCAGGCTCACTATTTTGGGGTAACGCGCGAGTATCTTGGCGGCGGAGCTGCCAGGGTGAGCCGGCGAAGAATGGGTCGAGGAAAAGTGAGCTCTATATTCGCAGCTTCGCCGCTCGCGTAGCACTCGCGCGCGAAATCCAAATAGTATACTTTTACGCACTGCAACAATCATCGCATCGCATTAAGGTCTGGGATGAAATTCGGCTCCAATCATCTCCAGTTCCCTGAACTCCACAAATCCAGACCATCAATGGTCTCTTAATTCCCCAAAACTTACATCCAACCAAAGAGGCCATTGATGGTCTGCTGACAAGATCAAGTAACAATCAGTGCCCCGGAGGATAGGGAGGGGCACATTCACACCCAGTAAACAACACATGTCAGTCAACCTATCCCAGTAGTCCGAATATCATCACAACTGCATTGGCCATGCCAAACGCACCACCAAACCTCACTCCCAAACCTCACTCCCCAAACCTCACTCCCCACACCTCATTTTCCCAAAGTGCACAAAATCCAAGCCTCACTGTTATCTCCAAGGCCACAATAATTGCTCGCCATGCGCCCGACCAAGAGCGGCTTTACATCGTGTAAACGTGAGCGATTGGTATCATGTCTGTAACTTGATAGTTAACTTGAACGTTGCCAGGGCAACCATCACCCCCTCACTGGCCCCAATAAGGGTCTCCTTCCAGTGAGCCTAAATGTATGGGTTAGGCAGCTGTTGAGCCGAAACCAGTAGACATTCGTCAAAGGACGGATCAAACTGCTAGTCCCATGCCTGGGGGGACATAAAATGGGAGACCCCCGGGGCCAGCAAGGGGGTTACAGTTGTGACCCAGAATAACTAGGGGAGTTGGATTAAGATACTCCGTTTTCGCAACTGTCACTCCCAGCAGCCTAGGGGTAGGTCGGGGGGAAGAAGAAATAATGTAGAGAAAATAGTACGTCCAGTAGTGATCGACTGGCGGTCCCTCACTGGGGGACAAATGTGAGCAAGATAATGACTTGAAGCTCAACACGATAATCGTTAAAAAGATACTTAATAGTAAAAACTGACGATCCCTTCCCGACAGAATCATTTCAATAAAAGACAAGTGTCAATGTGACAATAACTTGAAGCTCAACACAATTAACCTCAAACAATATTCTTTGTGCGGGTGCACACACTCATTAGTAAACATCAATCGTTCCCTTGACGAAAGAATCATGTCATTAAGAGCACAATGGAAAAACCGAGCTCGAACAATATGCACTGTAACACCTTCATTAGTGATCATCAGACGTTCCCTGACGAAAGAATCATGTCACTAAGAGTACAAACAAACACCGAGCCCAAACAATGCTCATTGTAAACATACTCATTAGTGATCATCAATCGCTCCCTTGACGAAAGAATCAAGTCACCAAGAGTACAACCAAATATTGAGCTCGAATAATACTCATCGTAAACACACTCATTAGTGATCATCAGTCGTTCCCTTGACGAAAGAATCATGTCACTAAGAGTACAAATAAACACCGAGCTCAAACAATGCTCATTGTAAACTCATTAGTGATCATCAATCGCTCCCTTGCCGACAGAATCATTTCACTGAGAGACAAATCTCCACGTGAGAATATAACTCTGAGCTCAATACAAAA
This sequence comes from Cladopsammia gracilis, assembly GCA_022457155.1. Classification (NCBI taxonomy): domain Eukaryota; kingdom Metazoa; phylum Cnidaria; class Anthozoa; order Scleractinia; family Dendrophylliidae; genus Cladopsammia; species Cladopsammia gracilis. Next base: position 651,173 of record JAJGOT010000091.1, on the reverse strand, counting down.
ATCATGCAACACTCATTAGTAATCAACTGACGGACCCTCGCCGACAGAATCATTTTACCAAGAGGCAACCATAGTATATGCTAATTTTCCACAACTACACGTGGTGACAACATTTGACGACAGAAAATACCTCTCACCATTGAGGGCAAAACATGAGCACAAAACATCCGTGGTCATCGTTCAAATATTAAGCCGAGTAACTTACTTCAAGGTACAATGAAACTCTCCCAAACCTCAAAAACTGGCGCTTGCTCAGTAAGAGATAATTGCAGTTTTGCTCCAATATTAAGCCCCAGCCGAGCGATTCATCCTACAAAAGGAAACAAGAAACTGGCGATATATCGCCCACATTTATATTAGAACAATATATCGGATGAAATGCAACAAACATTTATGGAGGTTGCTCGAAATTGTACGCCGGCGACAACAATGACAACAAACACTAAAGAGTCTCAAGGGAAAGAGACGCCCACGTGTGCCAACAAAAAATACACTCCAAGTCAAATACATCAATTTTGTAGTCTTTACCTGAGTCACTAAGCCAAATGAGCTCTAAAGGGTAGTGTACATGCTACCGAAGACGATAAAAGGTCAGCGCTGGTGTTCAGACACAGGGAGCCCATACAATCTGTTTGTGTAACACAATGACCATTTGTAATTTTATAGGAAATGTATGGGATTTACCTAAATTTCATATTATAGCGACGTATCGCCAAATGTATGTACTGATCAACGCTAAATAAGCGTTAAATTACCTTATTTGTTGTGTGTTGTCGTCCTTTTGCCGTAAAAGTGATATTTCGAGCGATTTTGAAAGATTCTGAGTTCGCCGTTGACTGTACGTCTAAGAGAAAGACAAGGGTGGAAAGAGATTTTTGAACGGCTCCAGCGCCAACGCGATTTTTTCACATAAAATCGCATCGCTCGGCTTTCAAACCAAGCAACAGAAAGGCCCAAAGATTCACGCTTCTTCTCGTACCTCTCGATCGAAAATCCGTCCAAACGGCCCGGAGCTAGCCGTCGAAGAAAATCAAAATCCCACACTTTTCAAGCGGTCGATATTCGTATCATTTCTTCCTGTGCCAGCCAGAAACCGTCCTGCTGATTGCCTCTTTCTGATTGGTCGCCGTTAAACAACAACCGATTCAAAATAAGTACCGAGGGTGGGGAGACATAGGCATTTTCGTAAGGTCGAGCCGTTTACTCACCAGACTCGGGTCGTGTGAGCGGCGACTACCGGAAGCCCAGAAAGACTTCCGCTCATTGTTCGCGTAGACCAACGAAGTTGCAAGGTTACAGATGAATATTTACAATTTTATAAATACAGAACAGTTAAATCTGGATCAGGGAAAGAAAATGGTGTTCACGCTCAAATCAAATGACGAAGGAATAATCGTTAAGACGAGGAAACTTGGAACGAATTCTTACCAGATATTGATGTCTGTTAAAGCTTAGTAAGTTAACTTTTTCCCGACTCACATGACCCGAGTCTGGTGAGTAAACGGCTCGACCTTACGAAAATGCCTATGTCTCCCCACCCTCAGTACTTATTTTGAATCGGTTGTTGTTTAACGGCGACCAATCAGAAAGAGGCAATCAGCAGGACGGTTTCTGGCTGGCACAGGAAGAAATGATACGAATATCGACCGCTTGGAAAGTGTGGGATTTTGATTTTCTTCGACGGCTAGCTCCGGGCCGTTTGGACGGATTTTCGATCGAGAGGTACGAGAAGAAGCGTGAATCTTTGGGCCTTTCTGTTGCTTGGTTTGAAAGCCGAGCGATGCAATTTTATGTGAAAAAATCGCGTTGGCGCTGGAGCCGTTCAAAAATCTCTTTCCACCCTTGTCTTTCTCTTAGACGTACAGTCAACGGCGAACTCAGAATCCTTCAAAATCGCTCGAAATATCACTTTTACGGCAAAAGGACGACAACACACAACAAATAAGGTAATTTAACGCTTATTTAGCGTTGATCAGTACATACATTTGGCGATACGTCGCTAAAATATGAAATTTAGGTAAATCCCATACATTTCCTATAAAATTACAAATGGTCATTGTGTTACACAAACAGATTGTATGGGCTCCTTGTGGTTCAGATAGCGAGAGACACTTCGATGTTGACGGAGCCGTTACACTTGAAGGAATGACAATTTATTCATATTTTGTTGGTCTTATATGCTCTGGTTATGATTTATGCAGTGCGAATAGTGAGCCTGCTCTCGTTCGTAATTCGCAGCTTCGCCGCTCGCATAGCACTCGCGCGCGAAATCCAAATAGTAGAGCCTGCTCGCAGGCTAAACGCAATCCTAATTCGTGTTGGTTGTCCTGTGGTTTATGTGCAGTAAAATTTGAGATTCTTCCAAATGGCCGCCCCTATTGGTTTTTTTCAGGGGGTCATTTCCGCCGGAAATTCCTTCGAACGCGTCTCCATAATCTGTGATTACTGCTAATCTACATATACATGAATTGCCATGTTTTAGGTGTCTTAGATAACTTTACCTCTCTCCATTTGCAAAGGTATAAATTCCATATCCGTGTTTCCTTCCTTTCTTCCAATCGCCATCATAAATGTCGCCATTTTGGTAGTAATACACTCCTTTGCCTTTGCGTTCGCCGAATTTATCGACGTCGCCGGAGAACTTATCGATTTCCACAAAGTCGTCCTCGACTGTTTTGTCTCCTTTGTGGTCTTTAGCGAATTTGCCTCCCATTTCAAGATGTGTAGTAGCTGGCGTGAAATCAAATCGGCTGCAAACAAGCAGGCGTTGAATGATCAGTGTTGCAATAGAAGCTTACCATATCGGAAGATTGTGTATGACAGGCACGAGACACTGCATTAACCGGTAAATTTCGTCACGAATCAGCAGGTTTCGTCCAACTAATGTGCACTTTTCTACGATGGCCCAAATCTGTTACGGCAAAACATAAAATCATTGCCGGTCATTTTAGGAAGAGCTGAAATTCCGAGTATTAAAGGCATATGCATATGGTTCTTTGACATGTTTTGTATTTTTAAAATAGTCAATATGGTAACATGTGTTAATTGGAGGGGGGAGTGAATTGTTAGAGACTGAATTTTTTTTCAGGGGGCCTCTCCCCTACAACGATCTGACACTGACTATGGATCCACAGCCAGGGAAAACTGGACCAGTGTTGTGCAGAAAAGTCGGAATAATAGCCCATTTCCGAGTTGCTCTTAGCCTCCTTTTCAATCGAGGCCAAGTGCAAAACCATTCATATGGATATAACTTTCATTTGCATGTGAAAGAAGACTTATTTTTATCTCCTGGAAGTTAATGTTTAACTTACAGGAGTATAATGTGGTCTAACATGCATTCTTCTTCCATTTTTGTTAGCAACGTTTTTGTTAGATACTATTAATAGACTTTTTAGTGAATCTGTGGGGACATTCTTGTTGCATTTTTGTTAGCAAAATTTCTCGCATTTTTGTTAGATGCTATCATTAGAACACAATTATGCAGCAGAAACCACGGCCCCCCGACCTCCGGGACATAGCGGGGAATGTAACATTTGTACAGTGTTACATTTTAAACTTTCCCCCGTCCCTCGGGGGAAACTTGGCTGTTACAATACCCACTCCTATGCCCCGGTGTGTCACTAGAAGATTTTGCTAAGCTGGTTTTCATAGTAAATTGTCCTCCTCTCCTCTCTAAATTGTCCTCTCGACATTTCTTTGTATGTAGGACTTACATTAATATTACCACAGGCGGCCCAGGCTCACTATTAGATAACCGGGACGTGACCCTTGCTTTATGAGCGGTATTGTGTTACAAAGATTCGATTTATAAAGGTTTGTATGGGAACGCAACGGTTTTGATTCAAAACTTAAAAATTCGAATGTTATGTGAATAAAATTGACTTACCCTGTTGCTGTGTTGTATTCTTTGTTATTTGCCTGCTCCTCGGGGCGATTTAACGCGATTCCGGCGAGTTATCATTATTTCGGTGTTCCACTGCTATTATGCATGGTTCCTTCCTACAGTTACCCCCCCCCCCCCGGGCACACCCTCAGGGATTTGCCATTTTTTCTTCACTTGGCGTCCTATTCCCCACCCCCGGGCACAAAGAATAAGGTAATTCCCCACCCCCGGAACACTCAAAAGCAAGCTGCACCGTTTCTCAAGAAGACAGAAACATTTATTATATAAATCCACCGAACAGTTTACAAAATAGACATGGCTGGACTAGACTCGTATGGCTACAAAGATCAGGAAGCATCTCTCCCATTGTTTTTCTTCCTTGCTTGCGTTTCTTTGGCTTGCATCGCTCCTCTCTTCAACAGTCGAATACAGGCTTTAACTTTGCCAAATTGTTTTCTTCCAGCCAACTACTAACAAATTGTAAGGATTTCCCAGCAAAGAAGTCCGCTTGTTGAGTCATGTCGTCCGCCATGTGCTTCGACGAAATTTTCGCCCCATAATTCCTTGCGCACCTAGATTATCCCCACCCCCTACCCCCGGGACAAGACTACTTGCAAAATTCCCCACCGCCGGGCCACAAGGGCCGACTTTGTCCCGGGGATTGCCCGGGGGGGGGATGGTAACTGTAGGAATTGAACCATGCATAAAAGTGGAACACCGAAATAACGATAACTCGCCGAAATTGCGTTAAATCGCCCCCGGGAGCAAGCAAATAACAAAGAATACAACACAGCAACAGGGTAAGTCAGTTTTATTCACATAACATTCGAATTTTTAAGTTTTGAAGCAAAACCGTTGCGTTCCCATACAAACCTTTATAAATCGAATCTTTGTAACACAATATCGCTCATAAAGCAAGGGTCACATCCCGGTTATCTGATAGTGAGCTTGGGCCGCCTGTGATATTACACTTTTACTCTAGACAGGGGCACCCAACAACGAACAATCTTTGGTAAAATGTATTATTTTACTTAAATAAATTAAAATAATGATATAAAAGCATTTCCAGGTGTTCTTTTACGTTGCTGGCAAAAAAATATATCTGTTCCTTTTTCCCAGCATAACACATAGGGAAATTCCCAACCAGCTGGATAAAAAAATGTCTGTTTCCCAGCCAGCAATTAAAAAAATGAATAGATGAAAAAAACAATAATTATAATAAGTTACCAAAAGCGGCTTGGGAACTAATGAAACATTAATGCAAAGCTATTTGAAGCTTTTTGTTTATTGTTTTGTACACTTACTGCCGTCTCGAACTTAAACCTGTCCGGGTGTCTCCGTAAGTAGTGCTTAAATTTGTTACTACGAAACTGAACCCTTTTAAACCCCAAAGTGTCCTCCGATTTTCTTCGATCCAGTCTCTTGTCGATCTGCTCAAGTTGGCCAGCACAGTTTGTTCTTGCGACCCCTTTCTCAAGTCAACCAGCGTAAACATGGTAATTAAAAAAATATGTACAGAATATTTTGCCAACCAGCAAGAATTCCGCTGGTGAACAGATAAAGTGAGGAACAGATTCGTTGGGTGCCCCTGTCTAGACGTTTCACCGTACTTTCATTCGCTCTGTGTTTAACGGAAGCCAGCGATATACAACTGATGGTTAGACTGGCACAGAGAAGTCAGGTTCTATCTAGTCGATGAGAGTATCCAATTAAAAATAATTCTGAGTACAGTAGTCATTCATCTTCAGCAAAAGCTCAGTACTATTTATAGTAGATAAACAAAGCCGAATTCTAAAAGGTATTTCTTCTTTGTGTTTATGGTCTAGCGAATAACCATCGAACTTAGCCATTTGGAACATAATCACGTCTTGATCACAACAAGTAATCAAAACTTTAGCGGCTACTTTGTAATTTATAGATCATAACTGACCATTTGTTAGTTTTGATTTGTGCTCTGTTAGCCTTGACATAAGTCTTGAACACAAGACTTTTTTCCGCTTTTGAGATTTGAAGATGATCATTTGAGTATAAAGTTAGTCGAGCTCAGTAATAATTGTTATTCACAACCGTATTTCCTTATTGTCTAGCGGACAGCCATGCAGGTGACATTACACTATTGTACCCGCGAACCTTAGCTGTTTGGAACATCATGATCACATTCAATCACAACTAGTAAATAACTTTCATTGACTGTTTAATGCTCATCTTCGTAAGCCGAGTTTGTTTTTCTGGCCACGAGAGTAACCCTACTGATAAGATGTGGCAGAGAATAGCAAATGAAAGAAATTAAGAAATTATTGAAATTCTTTTAATACAGCTAAATTTTCTCTATTACTGTTTCTGTTCGGTTCAAAGATTCAAAAGACCTCTGATTTACATCCTCGCATTAGCGTGAAAAGTCTGCAAACTGAGTGAAAAAGATTTGTTTTCGTTTCGCACATGGAGAAGCTCAGCTCCACGGCCAGAGATATTGACACGCTACATTTCCTCCAAAGCAATGTTGCTGATATGAAGAACCTGTTCATAGATGGGCTGCGTTAAATAAGCTGTTACTATACGTTTAGAAAAGGCAACTTTCGAACTTGACAAGCCATGGAGTAATATGTAATCGGAGGAGTGGAGTTAATGTCCAACCGTACAACAATTGGCGACAGTCCTACTGATTACGACTACGACAAAAGCTCAATCGTGACAACATACAGTAATAATCACAATTGAAATATGTATTCAGATGGACAGAGTAGGATCATTTGGTCGCTTTTCGTGAACTAGGTAATATACAATCAAATTTACCTTAGTTAGTTAGTAGGCGCTTCCATCTGGATAAGTGTACTCAACGAGATACACAAACTTAGCAGGGACGGATCCAGGAAGTATAGAAATAGGGGGCCGTGAAAATTGGCATGATAGACAATAGGCGCGTTAGGCCCCGTTCAGCGCGCTTGCGCGCACCCTTCTAGAGGGGTCCGGTGGTATGACTCCCCGGAAAATTTTGGTAGTTTATTAAAGTACTCTAAGAATGCAATCTGGTGCATTCTGGGCGCTCAAGTTTGGTAAACGCCAGGATCCCATACGGAACGAGAAATGTTGAAATATTTAATAAAATGCAGTTGTGGTTGTGGTCAAACATGACTTGAATCAACTTTTGAAGGTACCATTAGCCACGCCTTTTAGAGTCGAGGGCGAAAAAAAGCGTCGGTCAAAGAACAACATCAAAAAGAAAGAGAAATAAGAAATAATGAATTAAGATTTGATGAAGTTTTATAATTAGAATTTATAGTAGGGGTATCGAATGGTCCCTTAAAATTATCAAGTGCTCGCAAAATGAGGCCTTTGCTCGATTTGCTCGCAAAATTTAGACCAGTGCTCGCTTGCTCGTGCTCGCAAAATTTTTGCAATTGCTGGCATGCTCGGATTCTCGCTTAAATTTGCTGATTGCTCGAAATTTCGTAAATCGTGCTTTGTAGGTCTTGGTGCAGAAATCTGAAATGTTCTCTGTCAAATGCCATCAAATATACTATTCAATCGCAAGACTTAGAGAGCAATAGATCACAGGGCGTCCACGGATTGAAAGGATGGGGCATATAAATTCTGATTTGAATAACGTGGGAGAGGCCCGGGTGAGAGTTGGCTCTTAGAAATGAAATTTGTCATCATAATGATACAAGCTAATACAGTATTAAAAATTTACGAAGTGCTCGCTGCTCGCCTGTTGTTTTTTCTATAATGCTCGCTACTCACAAGAGAAATTTGATGACTGCTCGTGCTCGCAAGAAAAAACACAGTGCTCGCATGCTTGCAAATGCTCGCAAAGACCATTCGATACCTCTTATAGTTAAATTATTAATAGATGGACACCAAAATGGTCCACTATCAACCTGGGGTGCTCTTGATGGGTATCAACTGTCTGTTGTTGTTCCGTTGTTCTAAATAATCATTTTCTTTCTTCAATCCCTTCTTTATAAAACCTCTCAATATTTCAATCACTACTACTACTACTAATCTTTATTTCGTCAGGTAACCCCTTCTCCTAAGTGATGAATGAACCGTTTGTCCTTGGAAATAATCCCGGCATAGTAAATCGAACCCAATCGAACTAAATTTCAATCGAACTCAATCGAACTCAATCGAACTCAATTCATGGATTGAGTTCGATTGAGTTCGGCAATCGAACGAAATCGAACTCACCGAAAAGAAAAAAAATCAATCGAACCCAATCGAACGTTCAATTTTCGAACTCGTGATTTGTGTAAAACAGGCGTTGAAAATCCATAACCAGATCTTGGAAGCTCGAGTTACTTCAGCCCGGAGTGTAACGCACGTGTTTTTCGTAAACGAAGAAATTCCGCAGAAATGGCTTCAGATGCGCTGTGGATTGTAAGCTTCAAGTGCGTAGTAAAAGGCTACCAGGAATGCCGCTTTTTTGCATAAAAGTAACCCAATCCATTTAATTGTGTTCGATTGAGTTCGGTTTTCCGAACTCAGTCGAGCGCAATCAGATGGATTGAGTTCGATTGAGTTCGATTTGTTCGATTGTGTTCGATTTCGTTCGATTGCTGAACTCAATCGAACTCAATCCATGGATTGAGTTCGATTGAGTTCGATTTACGAACGTTCGATTTACTATGCCGGGAAATAATTTACGCGAAACATTTTCGGATTTCTCCTTGGAAATCTTCGGTGGGGGTAGTCTTTGGAAATCTTCGGAAATGATCGGAAACGTTCACTTGACCTTCGGACAACTTTCCGACAATTTTAGAGCCTTTTTTGTTTCTATCGGGACAAAATTTACTGTTACAGTGAATTTTTTATTGTTAAAATTTAACTGTTTTATGTTACAGAGCCCAAAAATTAAGTGTTAAGTGTTATCGAGGTATCCCCATTCAGACCCTCGCACAAAAATATAAATTCTACCAAAATGAAAAACCAAAACCGTAGTGTCGTGTCAGCGGAGAAATATTACACATTTAAAAGATTCAAAATGGAAAGAAAAAGCTGTAAAAAATACTCAGAAGCCGCTATAGTGGAAAAAAAAGAGCTTCAAGCGATGAAATCTTGCTTCGAGGAACTTCATATGACTTTTTTATATCAATGCGGGGCGATATTTCTTCTTCAGAAGTACACTAGTCAGTACCGAAGAAGCGGAGTTTCAAAGAATTTTCATGCAGCCGAGGGACATTACGGAAAAATAAATTTCATTTTTCCAACGAATTTATGTTAAAAGACATGTTTCGACAATCCTTTGTCATCTTCAGTTTGAAATTTTGAGTTACAAAGTTGAATTTATACTAAGTAAATGAAAATGCTAATGAGAAAAAATACCTTTGACAAATAAATGAAAGAATGTGTGACAATACGTGATTAAAAAGAAAGTTTTTAATTAACATGATACAACCCCGGCATAGTAAATCGAACGTTCGTAAATCGAACTCAATCGAACTCAATCGAACTCAATCCGTGGGTTGAGTTCGATTGAGTTCGGCAATCGAACGAAATCGAACACCGGACTTTCAGTGAGTTCGATTTCCGAACAAATCGAACTCAATCGAACGCAATCCATCTGATTGCGCTCGACTGAGCTCGGAAAACCGAACTCAATCGAACACAATTAAATGGATTGGGTTACTTTTATGCAAAAAAGCGGCATTCCTGGTAGCCTTTTACTACGCACTTGAAGCTTACAATCCACAGCGCATCTGAAGCCATTTCTGCGGAATTTCTTCGTTTACGAAAAACACGTGCGTTACACTCCGGGCTGAAGTAACTCGAGCTTCCAAGATCTGGTTATGGATTTTCAACGCCTGTTTTACACAAATCACGAGTTCGAAAATTGAACGTTCGATTGGGTTCGATTGATTTTTTTTCTTTTCGGTGAGTTCGATTTCGTTCGATTGCCGAACTCAATCGAACTCAATCCATGAATTGAGTTCGATTGAGTTCGATTGAGTTCGATTGAAATTTAGTTCGATTGGGTTCGATTTACTGTGCCGGGTACAACTGTCGGTTTAAAGAAGGTTGTTCCCATTTGATATGTAAAGCTTCCTTTATCTTAAGCTGAAAATTGGCTGAAGCATGATCTAAAATACAATTAGGTGAACATAAACTGTGGCATTCTTTAGAGTCTTCCAGGTGTTTGAATACGTGAGAGGCCCTATCAGTGGATAAGTGCTCACGAACGCGTGTGGAAAAATGTCGGGTGGTTTCGCCGACGTAGCAGGCATTACAGCGTACACACAAAAATTTGTAAAAAACACACGAACGGAGTCCGCTCGGGATAGGGTCTTTCACGCTAACCTTGTTGCCGATCTTGAAAGACGAAAAGACTAATTTTATATCTATATTACTACAATAGCGTTTGATAAATTGCCGAATCCTTTTCTGTGTAACACTGGAAAAATGGCCTGTATAAGGTAATTTGAAATAAAACGGGGATACAGCTTTAGTGGTAGGATCTGGGGGACAGTCAGGAATGTTGTGGTTCCCAGTAATGTACGGCTGACAACCTTCTCAATTAATTGGGTGGGATAAAGATTTTTTTAAGGATTTTCATGAGTTTAGTAATATCTTCATGAAAGCCTAACCAGGTGTTATTAATCTTATAGGTTCTGTCCACAAGAGTCTTAATGAGATCCAATTTGTAGGAAAATGATGTGAAAGAAAAATAATTAGTTAATAGACCAGTAAAGGTCTTCTTACGATAGACGCTGGTAACAGGAGATTCTGAAATATTGTTAATCAGAACGTCTAAGAATGGTATAGAATGATCTACCTCTTTTTCCATGGAAAACCTAATATTGGGGTGCCTAGAGCCGAGCGGGCTCCGTTCGTGCGTTGTTTACAAATTTTTGTGTGCGGGCTGTATAATGCCTGCTACGTCGGCGAAACCACTCGACATTTTTCCACACGCGTTCGTGAGCACTTATCCACTGATAGGGCCTCTCACGTATTCAAACACCTGGAAGACTTTAAAGAATGCCACAGTTTATGTTCACCTAATTGTTTTAATATTTTAGATCATGCTTCCACCAATTTTCAGCTTAAGATAAAGGAAGCTTTACATATCAAATGGGAACAACCTTCTTTAAACCGACAGCTGTATCATGTTAATTTAAAACTTTCTTTTTAATCACGTATTGTCACATATTCTTTCATTTATTTGTCAAAGGTGTTTTTTCTCATTAGCATTTTCATTTACTTAGTATAAATTCAACTTTGTAACTCAAAATTTCAAACTGAAGATGACAAAGGATTGTCGAAACATGTCTTTTAAAATCAAGTCAGTTGTCGTTGCTTTAAAAATTATTACTTTCTTGCTATTATCCAGACCCTTTGGGAATTTATGTTGATATCAATTTGAGATTGATTATTTCCTGGTGTTTTCGTTAGTTTTTGAGAAATGTTTAATATATATAGATAGGCTTAGCCTAATAGCGTCGCACTTTGAACAAGCTTAACTAAGGTGAAACTTAACTAAGGTGAAAGGTTGGAAGCACAAGAATTAAGATTAACGACCGGGCTATTTTCAATTTTAGCAATTCTCAAAAACAGTATTACCCGACCGTCTGCACAGTGACATTTGGACTGTACAAAATTTCACAAAACAACTTTTCTCTGTCTAGAATAACTAGTACGACTACTTTCCGAATAAAATACAGTTTTTGTTTGTCAAAACTTGCCCGAGAAACTGATTTGGAAATCAAAATTGCAAAAATACACAAACATAAGCTAAAGCTTATTTGTATAAGGCGACGCGAGTGAAGACAGAAAATCTAAGTCTTGTTTTGTTTACATAAAAGCGCTTTTTAATCTATGTAATGAATGAACAAAGACATAAAAACGGACAACACAATCTTCTTTCGAAAAATTTTATTCAAATCTCCATTAATTTATGTTTAAAAGCAAAACACGTACCATTTATAGCGCATCAATGCAGAGCTGTCTTCGATGAAATTCAAGAAAACAACACGACTTAAATTGAACAAGTTTCATTAACATGTCTCCAAAACTTAAGAGAACACAAAGGAAAAGTCCATCAAAAATTGATATTAACATAAATTACCATCGAAAAAAGTGATTTATTTTACCTTTAAAGCACTGGACTGCTTGGAAATTCGTTAAAACTTCTTCGGTTCTGAAATCCGTATTAAAAACAAGGCATCTCCCCGCATTGCTCCTGCAATGATAATATGAAGTTCCTCGAAGCAAGATTTTATCCGTGAAAGCTCTTCTTTTTCCACCAAAGCGGCTTCTGAGTATCCCTTAATTAGTATCCCTGTCTTGAGTGGCAAACCGCGAAAAACTGCATGGAAATAACGACTTTAATTCTTCGCTAAACACAACAATCCAATTTAATTGTTTACCGAGCTCACGGCTGTGTGGCCACGCGAAAAACAAAGCCTCGGTACTCCTCGGTTTGCTTTCAAAATTGCTAAGATCCCGGATGTTATTCCAACACGGGCGGGCACACACGCGCCCGCGAAACATTCCGCTAGCCATGACCATGGAAGAGAGTGCTCCGCTATAAAACGTGCTCAAATTCAGTCGGATTGGCATCTTGAATTCCCAACTTTGCTTGCGAGGACAGTTCCTCGATGCGCTATATTTGGTTTCGTTTATTTTCAGAAAATCTAGTCGTCAGATTTTGTCCATCATTTGTCTCCAGTAAACTCGTAAAAATACTCGCATGTTAACGCTGGTCTCATGTAATTTTGACAGAGGAATCTTCCGTAATTTGTGGTTTAATATGTTTGCGTTTTGTAAAAATCTCCTTGTTAGATTTTAAATTTTTGATGGCAGGTGAGTTCGGCATATTCGGAACTATTATTGTGCCAAATTTCGTGAAATTCTAACTATTGGTTCCGAAGAAATCAGCACGTTTCCGAGGAAAGTCGCTAAAACATCCAGTCACAATTTTGACTGGGTTCTCGATGCAAAGACAAAAACGACCAAAAAGGCAGTGTATTTCTTCAATGGTTCTATACATATCTATTGATTCAACAAACATTTTTACGAACAACAAATTGTTTGATTTTAAAATGAAAAACAACACTTTCGCGATCCACGCTGAGCAAAATAAAATGATCGCTGAATGGGCGCCACGTTTGTTTTTCTCAAAACTCTGCACGCGCTGACTCACGTAACCAGCTGAAATCGAAGTGCGCGTACTGTGCAAACTGTGCAGTGACTGTGTTCAGCCACCTTAAGGACGTTCGCGCCAATTGTTTATGCGCATCCTCACTGCGCACGCAATTCATGTCGTAACGCAATGCAACGTCATGCACGAGCGCGCGCAAAGGAAGCAATCTATTCACATGAAGGGATGGTAGCCGTTGCGTTAACTTTGCTTTGATTTAACTCGCTTGGATGGTCGGTGACCCCCATTTTTTCTCCATATATCACTTTCTTTACCGACTATCTACAGTTTGGGAAAAAAAGAAAAAAATATGTCTTGTAGAAGTTTGATTTTTTTTTTCATTTTTTTTATCCACGCGACATCGAATTGCAATCATATCTCAGTTGTTTGTTGTTTCCGAATGCCCTCTTTAAAGGGTTAACTCATTTAAAGGTTGAAAACAGTTCGAATTATTTACGAATCAGGCCCACTTAGATAACATTTGAATATAATAATTTCTCCCCAGCGATTCATCTTTGATATTGATGGACACCATCATGTTACGAGGACTAACTTTTCAAAAACAGGGTATCTTTCTACACACTGTATCTCTTAAATCAATTCGGTGACTCCCAATTTTTTTTGCATTTCTGACATCACTAACTCATTATCAGACCGTAGCATAAGTTTAAAAAAAATCTGTCTTGTAGAAGATTTTCGCGCGAACGTCCTGAAGTGGCGTTGAAACAAAGGAAAGTTGAATTCAATCCAGCTACTACACAGGACACCCAACACAAGATTAGGATTGCGCGAACGCAATACATGTGAGCCACACCCACAATTTACGATACAGTACATTGCCATACAACACAATACGATGAAATGCAATGTTGGATTGAAAGGAATAGAGTGGTGTTACTACGATAGATACAATGTACCCCTGTACTTTATTAGTGTACTGAAACTCTTCTCTTTCTTCGACAGTTAAATCAAGTGAAAAAAGTTCAATCAGGAACGTGGTGGGCAACCTAAACTGACCAAGCAGTAGATGGAAAAATTATTTCATAAACATACAGACATTTCTTTAAAAGACAGCGTCTTGAAGAACTTCAAGCGTATACACACTTACGACATAAGCATGAAAGCGAGGCCTAAGGGCCACATCGCAAATAAAATGGCAGGCATAGGCAGGTGCAGCCTACAACTACGACAAAAAATAGCTCTCACAAATGCTGCGCCGCTGCACTCAAAGTTCCGATAATACGAAAGACTTGATGTTTTATGCATTTCCAAAGGTTAGTTTCTCCACCGTCCACTTTCCGACGTTAGTTTCATTCACTAATATATATATAGATAGCCTGAGCCTAACAGCGTCGCTCTTTGAACAGAAAGCCGATGATAAACTTAACTGAGGTGAAAGGTCGGAAGCACAAGAATAAAATTGACGACCGGGCTATCTTTTAATTTTACCAATTCTCAAAAACAGACTTACGCGACCGTTTGCACAGTACATTTAGACCGTACAAAAGTTTAGAAAAACAACTTTTTCTCCGTCGTCTAGAATAATTAGTACGACTAATTACTCATGCGCGTAGCGGCATGAGTTATAAAATGGCCTCGGTTTTTCTTCTTATTTTTCTTTTTTTTTTTTTGTGTCACGATTTTGCATGCAAATTTATGCACGCATATTTTAAATTGTGCTCTTCCGGTTCATTGCTTTGCCATTTACACTTCCTGTTTAGTGACTTCCGGCTACTTTCACTTCCGCATTAATGAAGCGTCACGACAGCGTCTCCCACAACCCTACTTACACAACTAATGTTCACGTTAGGTATATATAAGACGTAGAAGAATCACCGGCTTCATTGTGGTACAGCCTTCATTTACAAAACATTCAATAGTAAACAAAGTGGTTTGCAGGAACGATGACTGAATGAAAGGATAAACTCTTCTCCATGTCGGACATCTTCTTATCATGTTTATATATATATATATATATATATATATATATATATATATATATATATATATATACACACTGTATTATAAAACTTTCTTACGCATGCGCATGAGTATAGGCTGCTTGCAGCCTCTTGTTTCCAAATAAAATACACCTGCTGCTTATAAAAATTGTCCGAGAAACTGATTTGGAAATCAAAATTGCAAAAAATACACAAACATATTTGCATAAGACCACGCGAGTTAAGTTTACAACTATAAAATCTAAGTCTTGTTTTGTTTCGTTTAAATAAAATCGCTTTTCAACCTATGTAATGAATGAACAAACACATAAAAATGGACAACACAATCTTCTTTCGAAAAATTTTATTCAAATCTCCATAAGCTTATGTTTAAAAGCAAAACGCGAACCATTAAGAGCTCATCGAGGCCGAGATGTCTCCGATGAAAGAAATCAAAACAACTGAATTTAATTCAGCGCTTTATAAACAATTCTCCCGAAAACTAGCGAGAACACAAAAAAGTCAATCACAGATTGATATCAACATAAATTCCCATCGAAAAATGTAATTTGTTTTACCTTTAAGTCTCTCCACTGCTTGGAAATTGTTTAAATCTCCGCTTCTTCAGTTCTGAAACCCGAAGTGACAAACATCTTCCCGCATTGCTCCCATCCTCGAAGCAAGATTTTATCTCTGAAAGCTCTTCTATTTCCGCTATAGCGGCTTCTGAGTATCCCTTAATTAGTATCCCTGTCTTGAGTGGCAAACCGCGAAAAACTGCATGGAAATAACGACTTTAATTCTTCGCTAAACACAACAATCCAATTTAATTGTTTACCGAGCTCACGGCTGTGTGGCCACGCGAAAAACAAAGCCTCGGTACTCCTCGGTTTGCTTTCAAAATTGCTAAGATCCCGGATGTTATTCCAACACGGGCGGGCACACACGCGCCCGCGAAACATTCCGCTAGCCATGACCATGGAAGAGAGTGCTCCGCTATAAAACGTGCTCAAATTCAGTCGGATTGGCATCTTGAATTCCCAACTTTGCTTGCGAGGACAGTTCCTCGATGCGCTATATTTGGTTTCGTTTATTTTCAGAAAATCTAGTCGTCAGATTTTGTCCATCATTTGTCTCCAGTAAACTCGTAAAAATACTCGCATGTTAACGCTGGTCTCATGTAATTTTGACAGAGGGATCTTCCGTAATTTGTGGTTTAATATGTTTGCGTTTTGTAAAAATCTCCTTGTTAGATTTTAAATTTTTGATGGCAGGTGAGTTCGGCATATTCGGAACTATTATTGTGCCAAATTTCGTGAAATTCTAACTATTGGTTCCGAAGAAATCAGCACGTTTCCGAGGAAAGTCGCTAAAACATCCAGTCACAATTTTGACTGGGTTCTCGATGCAAAGACAAAAACGACCAAAAAGGCAGTGTATTTCTTCAATGGTTCTATACATATCTATTGATTCAACAAACATTTTTACGAACAACAAATTGTTTGATTTTAAAATGAAAAACAACACTTTCGCGAGCCACGCTGAGCAAAATAAAATGATCGCTGAATGGGCGCCACGTTTGTTTTTCTCAAAACTCTGCACGCGCTGACTCACGTAACCAGCTGAAATCGAAGTGCGCGTACTGTGCAAACTGTGCAGTGACTGTGTTCAGCCACCTTAAGGACGTTCGCGCCAATTGTTTATGCGCATCCTCACTGCGCACGCAATTCATGTCGTAACGCAATGCAACGTCATGCACGAGCGCGCGCAAAGGAAGAAATCTATTCACATGAAGGGATGGTAGCCGTTGCGTTAACTTTGCTTTGATTTAACTCGCTTGGATGGTCGGTGACCCCCATTTTTTCTCCATATATCACTTTCTTTACCGACTATCTACAGTTTGGGAAAAAAAGAAAAAAATATGTCTTGTAGAAGTTTGATTTTTTTTTTCATTTTTTTTATCCACGCGACATCGAATTGCAATCATATCTCAGTTGTTTGTTGTTTCCGAATGCCCTCTTTAAAGGGTTAACTCATTTAAAGGTTGAAAACAGTTCGAATTATTTACGAATCAGGCCCACTTAGATAACATTTGAATATAATAATTTCTCCCCAGCGATTCATCTTTGATATTGATGGACACCATCATGTTACGAGGACTAACTTTTCAAAAACAGGGTATCTTTCTACACACTGTATCTCTTAAATCAATTCGGTGACTCCCAATTTTTTTTGCATTTCTGACATCACTAACTCATTATCAGACCGTAGCATAAGTTTAAAAAAAATCTGTCTTGTAGAAGATTTTCGCGCGAACGTCCTGAAGTGGCGTTGAAACAAAGGAAAGTTGAATTCAATCCAGCTACTACACAGGACACCCAACACAAGATTAGGATTGCGCGAACGCAATACATGTGAGCCACACCCACAATTTACGATACAGTACATTGCCATACAACACAATACGATGAAATGCAATGTTGGATTGAAAGGAATAGAGTGGTGTTACTACGATAGATACAATGTACCCCTGTACTTTATTAGTGTACTGAAACTCTTCTCTTTCTTCGACAGTTAAATCAAGTGAAAAAAGTTCAATCAGGAACGTGGTGGGCAACCTAAACTGACCAAGCAGTAGATGGAAAAATTATTTCATAAACATACAGACATTTCTTTAAAAGACAGCGTCTTGAAGAACTTCAAGCGTATACACACTTACGACATAAGCATGAAAGCGAGGCCTAAGGGCCACATCGCAAATAAAATGGCAGGCATAGGCAGGTGCAGCCTACAACTACGACAAAAAATAGCTCTCACAAATGCTGCGCCGCTGCACTCAAAGTTCCGATAATACGAAAGACTTGATGTTTTATGCATTTCCAAAGGTTAGTTTCTCCACCGTCCACTTTCCGACGTTAGTTTCATTCACTAATATATATATAGATAGCCTGAGCCTAACAGCGTCGCTCTTTGAACAGAAAGCCGATGATAAACTTAACTGAGGTGAAAGGTCGGAAGCACAAGAATAAAATTGACGACCGGGCTATCTTTTAATTTTACCAATTCTCAAAAACAGACTTACGCGACCGTTTGCACAGTACATTTAGACCGTACAAAAGTTTAGAAAAACAACTTTTTCTCCGTCGTCTAGAATAATTAGTACGACTAATTACTCATGCGCGTAGCGGCATGAGTTATAAAATGGCCTCGGTTTTTCTTCTTATTTTTCTTTTTTTTTTTGTGTCACGATTTTGCATGCAAATTTATGCACGCATATTTTAAATTGTGCTCTTCCGGTTCATTGCTTTGCCATTTACACTTCCTGTTTAGTGACTTCCGGCTACTTTCACTTCCGCATTAATGAAGCGTCACGACAGCGTCTCCCACAACCCTACTTACACAACTAATGTTCACGTTAGGTATATATAAGACGTAGAAGAATCACCGGCTTCATTGTGGTACAGCCTTCATTTACAAAACATTCAATAGTAAACAAAGTGGTTTGCAGGAACGATGACTGAATGAAAGGATAAACTCTTCTCCATGTCGGACATCTTCTTATCATGTTTATATATATATATATATATATATATATATATATACACACTGTATTATAAAACTTTCTTACGCATGCGCATGAGTATAGGCTGCTTGCAGCCTCTTGTTTCCAAATAAAATACACCTGCTGCTTATAAAAATTGTCCGAGAAACTGATTTGGAAATCAAAATTGCAAAAAATACACAAACATATTTGCATAAGACCACGCGAGTTAAGTTTACAACTATAAAATCTAAGTCTTGTTTTGTTTCGTTTAAATAAAATCGCTTTTCAACCTATGTAATGAATGAACAAACACATAAAAATGGACAACACAATCTTCTTTCGAAAAATTTTATTCAAATCTCCATAAGCTTATGTTTAAAAGCAAAACGCGAACCATTAAGAGCTCATCGAGGCCGAGATGTCTCCGATGAAAGAAATCAAAACAACTG
The DNA here is from genome assembly GCA_022457155.1 of Cladopsammia gracilis. NCBI lineage: Eukaryota > Metazoa > Cnidaria > Anthozoa > Scleractinia > Dendrophylliidae > Cladopsammia > Cladopsammia gracilis. The sequence goes on along the minus strand of JAJGOT010000091.1, from coordinate 632,224 downwards.
AATTTAATTCAGCGCTTTATAAACAATTCTCCCGAAAACTAGCGAGAACACAAAAAAGTCAATCACAGATTGATATCAACATAAATTCCCATCGAAAAATGTATTTTGTTTTACCTTTAAGTCTCTCCACTGCTTGGAAATTGTTTAAATCTCCGCTTCTTCAGTTCTGAAACCCGAAGTGACAAACATCTTCCCGCATTGCTCCCATCCTCGAAGCAAGATTTTATCTCTGAAAGCTCTTCTATTTCCGCTATAGCGGCTTCTGAGTATCCCTTAATTAGTATCCCTGTCTTGAGCAGCAAACCGCGAAAAAATTCAGGAGAATAACGACTTTAATTTAAACGGTTTTCTCCGCTAAACACAGCAGTGTTTTCCCAGGTGACGTGAAATTGCAAAGATCCCGGTTGTTGGGTGGCGTCATATGCGCATGTTTTGCGACGGTCTACGCGCCCGCGAGTTAACCCTAAGCGACAGCGGCGCCGGCGCCGGCGGCGGGCACACAACGCGCCCGCGAAACATTCCGCTAGCCATGACCATGAAAAATGACGGACATGGGTTCCTATATGGTTCTCTGGTTCTATGAGTATGGCGCTCCGCGCGGGCCTTCGGCCCGCAGAACTCCGCTATAACTGCTCCAAGAATATCTTCTGGGGTTAATGTTTAATCTCTAAATCACAAATCGTTCTTGTTTCCGCCATCATATTTACTTTTATGAAGTTTGCGGGAAATTTAGTGGCCCTTAGGCCTTGCTTTCATGCCTACGTCGTAAGTGTGTATCGTGTGAAGAAGATTTTCCTGCAAAATCCGAAAATAGCATCGACCAAAAAAGTTGCAAATTAGTTAGAAATGAAAAATTCCAGAACAGTGGTGATATTAGATGAAATTGCGCCAGCAAAGGTCAAGACACTTAAGAGAGTATTGTAGTGTTGATTTCATAGATGTTTAATTTTCTCAGCGTTATTCTTCTGCACAACATGCGCTTTTGTGGTGCAACGAGTTCTATCCCTTACGTTCTTCGCGTTCCGCGCGCGTTGTTCGCGCTTCACCAGCGCCCGTTGTGCAAGCTACAACGTTATCAGTGGACGTTTCCATTCGCAAATCATGAGAAATCCTTCCGTGTCAGCAACAAAGTTACAAGAGGGAAGAATGTGTATTGGGGGTGCTGGACTGTTAGGACGCCAAAGATATTTTTATGATAAATCTTTGGTGATTAGCTATACACATGCACATAAAGTTGACAATGGGTCTTTAAAATGATATTTTAGATAGTGCATTAGGGCAATATTTTTCTATGCACAGTGCAAGTTTTTATATAGCTAGATATTTATATTACACATACCGTAAACAGAAACTCGTAACGGTTTCTGCTGTAGCCAAGAACTGAAAACATGTTTCCTTGCTGTAACTCAGTATTGTAGCCGTTCTCCGAAGCTTCTTGCTTCTTGCTTCTGTATTCTGAGGGTATCGAGCCAATCAGAAAGAAGCTTCCGAGAGCTGCTACATCAATAACTAAATGTCCGTCTATTTGTTGAGCATTGTACTGTTGAGCATTGTTATTTTATTCCTCTTCTTGGGCTACTTGTGCTCTGACTTGTGCTATTGTTCGTAAGTGGAATACGATACTTCAGGTTTCCCTTTCGCGCGTACCCCTCGTGTGCGCCCTCGAAATTTCACCCTATAAATAAACCTCTCGCGCGCGTCCTCGAAATTTCGCCCTTTAAATAAACCGGCGCCTGCAATGCAGGCTAGAGTGGGCTGTACTCAGCCATGTTTTTTCAGTACTGTATTTATTGGAAAGTTGTGAAACGAGGGAAATGGTGGGCAATTCTAGAATAAACAGTAAACAGTAACTGCACAAAATAGGAATGAACGTGTTTCTGTATGTGTACGTTTTTCCGCGGCGCGCACTCATAAAAAGGCATAAGGTGAAGCGAGTCCGTCAAAAACTTGAAGAACAAATTAGGTAAACATCACACAAGAAAGATATGCTGTCAGGAAAAACTTTTCAGGAAAGAATTGATACCTCTTGGGGGTAAAAATTAATGGAGCCACACCCATGAAACGGCTTTCTGGTACCTTTTAAGGGTGTTCAGACGGTCGCCCCCGTCAATGTTATTTAGGAGTCCCCCTCCCGGGCTCCACACAATTCAAGTGGAGAAAAAGGCGCTATAAAACGCGCTCACTTCACAGTGGTTCTCACACTTGTTCTCAGGCTTTTAGTTCAAGTTTATTATTCGATAAACTGATGTTAACGAGACCTGAGACAATCGTCTGCGTGTAACATTTCTTTCCCTAGTCCACTTGGACCACTTGTTAAGTGTATGGCCTATTGCTATGCCAATTTCAGAGGGTACTACAATTTCTCTACTTTTCTGTACCCTTGCAGCCTTGCTTTCTGTATTTTCTTAAGGTCTAGGTCAAGCCTGACATTGATATAGTCGCCTTATTTACAATGTATCTACGTTTCAAGTGGAAGCTTCTTAGTGATAGTCTCTCCTTTCTTTCACGGATAGTCATGCAAGCGAATGCAAGCGAGAAGATCGCCTGCCGCAAGAAGAATTACGCGCTCACTCGCTCGCTCGACCATTTCTCGAAAGAGACTACCTAATGCGTGTAGACAAGCGAGGAAGGCGTTTCATTATCGCGCGTGGTCTTGTGATTTGCATCTCTTTTGTTGAAAGAAAAACCATGTCGCTCCTGAGATCTACTAGCTTCTACTAAATATCGGCCTTCGTCAACACTTCATAAATATTCTGTAATACACGTAGCCAAAATTAAATAAACCTTTTATTTACAACATTTTTTCATATGTAATAATTCTGATATATATGACTATCTTAGTAAAAATGATTGATCATGGATTTGCTTCGGCGCTTAGATATTGAGAGAAGACAAGGAATGGGAACGCGCCAAGAGAACGTCTTGCGCGTGTCTGACAGGGGGGGGGAGGAAAGGACTTTGGCAAACCTCACAATGCTCTTCACTCGCCGCTTTTCATTCGTTTCCCGCAATCTGGACGCATGGCACACACTCAGTACAAGGTTTTTGCTACAGTGGCGTTGGATAACTTTCAAAAAAGGCGTACAATAATTTGAGCTTAAACCAATTTGCACGTTTATATTTTGACTTCTGATTGGTTAAGAGGGTTGTTCAATCGAGTTACGAAAGAAATTGGCGTTTGCTTCGAATTTTTGATTGGTTGAAAAAAAAAACTCGAGCCACTATCACCAAAACCACGTTTTCCCGCGCTTGGCGACGGCTACGTGAATTTCTTTCGAGTTCTTATTTGTTCCTTGTATTATCTGAGTCTGTTGTGATTGGCTAAAATGATTATTGTGGTTTTGGTTTTGCAACACTAAATTCAAACCTGCTCAATTGTACAAGTTATTTGCGTTTGTTGTGATCGGTAGAATGTACTTACGGGCGAGTTAAAATAAAGAAGCGTTTGATTGAACTGATTTTATGATGGGGCATGATCTTTTACAAGGGAAGTCGTTCAATTTTTATTTTCGTATTGAATATTTCAAATCTTCAAAATCCTATTTTTTTGTGGTATACCCGTCCCGCTGTTAAGAAGGCCAACGGGCTCACATGTTCCTTAATGTACGTCACAGTTCCTTTGTTTGAAGTCACAAGTTCCTTTGTTTGAAGTTATGTGTTCCTTAATCTACGTCACGGATCCTTTGTTAACCGAGAGGGACCGAGAGGAGACTAATGCGAATGGTGGACCAAAATGGCGGCAAATTTCGAAGACTTTAAAAAATCATAAAAAAATTCACGTTGTGCTGAAATCAAAACATTTTTTTCGCAGATGTTCATTACGTGACGTTTAGATTTAGATACGAAAATAAAAAATTTTAGGTTATGGGCACTTTAACGTTGTCGGATGAAAGCTCAAAGCCAAGACCGCAAGGTAGTATGGGTAGTTGTAAATAGCTATTGCATAAAAATCCCATACTACCTTGCGGTCTTGGCTTTTCGCCTTTTTCATCCGACAACGTTTATTGAAATAGCTGTATACTGGTAAAAGTTTACACTAAAACGTCCCCCTCTATACAGAAAAATTTAAAATCACGACATCCAGAGCTTTTCTACACACTGACGAATAAAAAATATGCTTGAAAGTTTAACCTTGTTGCGTTGTTTCAAAAGCGTATCAATATAGCATCTCAAATCTCTTACTTATGAAGAAAAAATCATAGCAAATATCCAATAAATACAATAACTGTAATTATAAAAAGAACTATAGAAAAGAACTAATATCATTCACTCGGAAAGTAAAGGATTCTTTCTTGAAGGTTCTGGTAAGCCCCATTTGGCGCGGATCGATTGCCGTAATCGCAAACTTCTCTGTCTCTCCAACTTTTCCTTTTCTTTAGAGGGAAGCTTGTAGTTTCTTCGAAAAAAGTTCCTCGGTCGGCGCTCGCTTTTTACTCGACGGAAATCTCCATCCCCAAGCAGACTGTCGTCTTTAGAAACATCTTCATGACTGGTAGAGACGCGAGTTGCACTCAAAGGCTTTGATCTGTTTTCGTCGTCCGGAGGTGTACTGTTTAAAGGAGAGAGAAAAAGATTGTATATTAGCTGTTTGAGACACTCTGTTACATCTGATCTAAGGTTTATAAAAGAATAAGCACGGGAAGGAATACCAGTCCATCGCAAGGGAGTACTCCCCTCCCCTGGCATTTCGTTGGCAGGTACGGAGATAACATGTAAGGGCTATTGAATAGAATAGAATAGAAATAGAATAGAATAGAAAAAACTTTATTTACCCACGGTGACTTTGTCAAAAATTACAAATAATTGCACTTTTGTTTTTCACAAAAGCCGTGAAAATATATAACTACATATACTAATTACAATATTTTACATCAGTATATTAACTATGAATAAAATAAGTATTTCGGTTAAAACAGAGCAATAATTCGGAAAAATACTAAAATTCTGATAGGGAGATTGAGAGATGCTAGTTTGTTTTTGAATGCACTCGCGGACTTTTCAGATTTTATCTCTTCTGGTAATAAATTCCAAACTTTCGCTCCGGTGTATGCAAAGCTTTTTCGGTAGTAATCAGTTTTAGATACCGGTAAAGCTAGATTGTAACTAGAAGTCCTTAGATTATAAGTCGAACGCCCGATGTTATTCGTAAAAATATTCTGTAAATAGGCTGGTGCCATGCCATTTATAATTTTAAACATCATAAGCGCTTTTTGCTTATTTCTTCTTTCTTTAAGGCTAGTCCAACCTAAGCTACTTAATAATACATCTATTGAAGTCCTGAACTCGGCACCGGATATAACCCGTGCAGCACGATTTTGTAGTTTTTGCAACCTACTGGTGAGGTGCTCGCTAATGTTGTCCCACACAATACTACAATAATCAAAATACGGCTCAACAATTGAGCTATAGATGTTAATCAAATTAGCGGTGGGTACAAAAGGTTTTATTCTTCTTAGGATTCCAATACCAGATGATACTTTTTTTGAAACACTGTTGATATGGGTATCCCATGTTAATCTCCTGATCCCATTGATCAGGAGCGAGGGGATATGTGATATATTCCCCTCCTGGCGTACCCGAGGGCGTAGCCCGAGGGAACGCCACGAGGGGAATATATCACATATCCCCGAGGGACTGGTCAATAACATGCTTATTTTCCACCTTGTGAGGTTTTCTAAAACAAAGAAACTATTTATTTATCGGAGAGTAACATTCCGTTCAATTCAAATGCAAAAAAGCATGATTCCGCAAGGTCGCATTGGGATCACGACACATTACGAAGCGAGACGGTAAACGTGTTTTGCTTTTGTCAAATTTGCATTGAGCACGTTGCTTCGTTATGAGTAGAAGGAGAGAGAGAAGAAAATGTATGAACAGTACTCGTGGTCTCGCCATGGCCCAACTGCCCGCCTTCATTTTTCGAAGATCAATGGAGTGGTTGCGGTGTGTTTTCCAAGGGAAAGCGACAGAAACATATTCAGGTTCAAGCGTAAAACGAGGCGTCATACATTATTGAAGACCCGAAACCTGAAACGAGGTACGATACCATCGAATGTTATTAACATTTCGCATGTTGGTCGCGACCGGCAAGTTAATTACGTAGGAATATGATTGATGAAGTTGGCTTTTTTTGTAAACAAAAAATATTGACCGATGCTAGATCGTTTTCCTTGTTACGCCCTATTTTGTTTTCCCGTTTGTGTTATTCTATTATGAGGAGAATAAGTCGAGGGGACTAAGGCAAGGGGAATATGTCGAGGGGTATATGTTGGGGAGAATATGTTGAGGGGAATATGTTGAGGGGAATATATAATCCTTTGTAAATGTTGTTCGGGCGATCAGTGCTCATAATGATAATAAATAAAAGTTTTGAAACTGACCTGTTAAAAATTTTATAAAAAGTTTAAAAGTTTTTCTAAATTTTCGGTCGCTCACTGCGGCCTTCATCAGAGAATGAATGTTCTTTTTGTGGGAAACAAGTTATTTAAAATCCTTGACAATTGGTAGGTATACTCTTGGGAATGGCTTCCGTTCGTTGACACAATTAGGGTCGATGGTTGAATGCCATGAATGCTAAACAACTTGTCCAAACGTTTATTCTTAGAATCGTGGCATTCAACCATCGACCCTAATTGTGTCAACGAACGGAAGCCATTCCCAAGAGTATACCTACCAATTGTCAAGGATTTTAAATAACTTGTTTCCCACAAAAAGAACATTCATTCTCTGATGAAGGCCGCAGTGAACGACCGAAAATTTAGAAAAACTTATAAACTTTTTATAAAATTTTTAACAGGTCAGTTTCAAAACTTTTATTTATTATCATATAATCCTTTGTTTTGCTATTGTTATCAGCTATTGTTTTCAGCCCCGCCTCTCCCCTGTTACAATCAAAGCCGCACCCAGCTTTTCAGACACTGTAATGAACGGGGTTATGTGACATATACCCCTGAAAAGAACAAAGAAAACAGAGCTAGGTGGAAAATAAAAAGTGTTATCTTGCGGATACCCATGGCATTTTAGATAGACGTTAATAGAACTTGCACACGCGAGTATTATTCACGAGTTGAGAAGTATAGCATCAGAAAACGAACAAGTAAGAGCAGCAAATGAATGACTTTTCGAGTTCGTCCAACTCTCTTGAAAACGTAATAAGGCAAACGTCTGTGTACTCTGGTTGAACGGGAAATACAATTTTTGAAAAACTTACAAAAGTAGACTTGGAGGAGATGGCAGAGGCGGGGCGTCATTTTCCGCGCCAGGCTTTGTTTTCGTTTTCTTCTTTAGTTCTTTCTTTAACTTTTCGTTTGGTTCAGATCCTATGAAGCGGTCTTTGTAAAACCATCCTTTGATGCTGAAAAACAAACAAATCAAATTTACTAAGATTAAACGAAAAATCCAGCTCCTGTTATAGAAAGAAAAATTTACCGGCAAAACCAGTTAGAACAACATTAACTTTAATATGGCAAACTGGTCCATGATGAAAAGGAACATTCTGATTGGTTCCCTGAGCGGACTGAATTTTGCAATAAGGACCCAGCGATGGACCACTCACGAACTCATTTCACAAAATTTCCGGCCCAAGGTTCGGGAAAAGAGGTCCACCTCAAAAGGTGGACCAGTTTTTTCGAAACTTTTCCGGTTGGACCAAACTGATCCATTGAGGTTTGGACCGAACCGTATTGGGAAAATATTGGTCAAGTTCTTTTTTTTGCAAGTTTCAGCTCGGACCATAAACTTTCAAAAAAAGAACGAGACCAATATTTCCCAATACGGACCAAACAAGCTAGTTCAATAAAGTTTTTATTATAATGGCGTTTTTAAAAAATTGCCGCGCGCCCCAAAGCTTAGCATATTCTTGCATTTTTCAAGCCACTTTGCGAAACGCTTAACCAAAGTTGTCCGCCAAACATGAGGAAAAATGTTTTTACTTACTAGAAAACAGTTTTCATTATTTCACAGCAGAAGTACCAAACCGAAAAAATGACGAGGAGTTTACAGACCCCTATGAACGGCCATATTTTTATATTTACATAAATTATGTAAAAGTTGGCATGAAAATTTTATTAAAATACGTTCGTTTGGAAATCGTGATCCTTTCAAAGATCATAACCGAATCATTCCATTATTTATAACTTTCAAGAGCGTTTGTCTGAGCATAAATTTATATTCAGCTGTGTATAAAATGTGATTTCGCGTGACTAATGAATGCGATGGCAACCAATTTTCATTAAGGGTTCTTTCCTTTGTTTTACTGGAAAATAATCTGTTTCATAATTGTAAATTTAAAATGGTAATTTTTATCTTTTCGAGGAGATGAATTTTAATTTATTTTCTACCCTTTCTCTTCGAAAATAAGAAATTTTCAGTTGAAATATAAACAATGGGTTCTCGGGTGTTAAAGTCGCAGAGTTGAAGTACATAACAATATATTATTTACCTATTACAGTTTGTAGCAATTACAACATTTTCGTTTCAATGACCTTATGATAATAAAAGCAATTACACTAAAAAACAACTATCTGCTTTTAATATTAAAGATCGGCCGAGCGAAACCAACGAACCGGAAGCAACTCGAAGCGATTAATCAACATACATGAATTGCCATGTTTTTGTCTTGAATACGCGAACGTTTGCAAGGAAATTAGGTGTCTTAGATAACTTTATAAATACCTCTTTCCATTTGCATAGGTATACATTCCATATCCGTGTTTCCTTCCTTTCTTCCAATCGCCGTCATAAATGTCGCCATTTTGGTAGCAATACACTCCTTCTCCTTTGCGTTCGCCGAATTCATCGACGTCGCCGGAGAACTTATCGATATCCACAAAGTCGTCCTCGACTATTTTGTCTCCTTTGTGGTCTTTAGCGAATTTGCCACCCATTTCAAGACAGGAAAAGTTGTGTAGTAGCTGGCGTGGCGGAAATCGAATCGGCTGTAAACGAGCAGGCGTTGCAATAGAAGCTTATCGGAGTTTTTATTGACCTTTCCAAATATTGTGTACGTTCGAGGCCATATGACGTCACTAACAACAGTTTCCGTCATATATATTCCTGAGACTTTGTATGACAGGCACGAGACACTGCATGCGGACGGGAAATTTACCGGTGAATTTCGTCACGAATCAGCAGGTTTCATTCTACTTGTGTGCACTTTTCTGCGGTGGCCCACATCTGCCACGGCAAACATAAAATCATCGTCCGGTCATTTTAGGAAGAGCTGAAATTCCGAGTAAGGCATATACATATGGTTCTTTGCCATGTTTTGTTGATACACATTTTGTATTTTTAAAATATTCAATATGGTAGAGTGGTTTTACTTCAACTGTGAAATAGATAGTAGGATTTTACGCCGTAGTACTTCGTATCAGTTCCTATTATCCTCAAATATTAGACTAGAGCGATTACAGTTAACCCGTGAAACAGTTAGTAGAATAGTACGGACTATTAGACATAATTCCATTGTTTTCTTTTGTTTAATTTGGACTATCACACTATTAATGTTAGATTGTGTTTCACGGGTTGTAACTGTAATCACTCTGTGATAGATAGTGTTACACACTAACTAATAGTTTCTGTTTCACAGTTGAAGTAAAATCACTCTAACATGAAAGGTAATACCATATAGCAAGTTCTTTTGTCCCAACTCTGTTACCTGGCGGATCCAGACTTCATTTAATTTCGGGGGGTGGGGGTGGGGGAGTGAAATTGTTAGAGACTGACTTTTTTTTTCAGGGGCTCCTCCCCTACAACGATCTGCCACTGACTATGGTTCCACAACCAGGGAAAACTGGACCAGTGTTGTACTGAAAAGCTGGAATAATTGCAACTGGAAATCTCCCTATTCTGAAAAATCCGGAAATGAAAAGGAAAAAAAGCAACCGATTGCATTCAGAACCTGAAGAGGATAATTTTTATTTTTTTATGTTTCGTTCTGATTAGTAATCTTCCCATAATAGCAACTCTGGATAGCAAAGTTGTGAACTAGTTTTCTCCTTTCAGTAAATGTTTACAGTCCTGGGTAGGGATTAGAAGACTTACAAGGGTACCCCAAGAAAAAAAGTGACAGTGTGGTGTAAAGAAAACATTTTCAATTTCTGCATTTTGGGGTTTAAAATCTTACCCAGAATTTTGTATATTTTCTGATTATTACTAAATAATGTCAAAAAGGCATAATATTCTTTATTAAGGGTTAGTTTTTCTTGATCAAGGATTATTACTATTTTTTGGTTGGGTGAGGCTGGGGTGGGGTGGGGGAAACTTAATTTCGCCTCATAATCTTAACTCCATTTCACTAATCCCAAAACCACCCCACTCAGGGCTTACATCAAGGAAGAATATGATGAATATCATAATTTTTGTATGAATTATGATAATTTATTCAAAGCCCAAATGATCATTTGAAAACAAATTCATTAGCACCTCTGAAGAAGATTGTGAACTTGGTCCATTGATGTTTTGTATCAATACATTCTTTATTAAAATTATTATAAATGTCAGGCTTATTAATAAAATATACGTATTGATAGAAATAAAATACACACTGCGGTTATAAACATGACAAAACAACGCATTCTGTAAAAAACTTTGATTAATGACTTGACGTTTCGCATGCTTCAACATACATCTTCAGCAGTGATGGTTGGATATAATACAATAAAATTTAAATGCTATGGAGAAAGATTGGAATGTAATTAAAAGAAATGACAATGGTGAAAAAATGATATACAGACCTATTTTAAAGTCTGCTAGAAAATATAAAAATATATACAAGGCTAGTAAAAAAAAGTTTCTCACTACCCACATCTTCATTTAAAGCTGGTTTTAAATCCTTAATCAATAATTTCAGGGGCGGATCCAGGATTTTGAAATGGGGGGTGAAATTTTAATAAAATAGTAATAAAATATTATTTATTTGAGAAATACTTTAGAAAAAAAAAGAAAGGGTCTTAGAAAAGGGAGGTGAAAATTCACCCATTTCATCCCCCCCCCCCCCCCGGGATCCATCCCTGAATGTCTCCTTAATTAAAAAAATTTAATTTAAAAAATTCAAAATGATCCCATTTAATGTTGTGGCCTGTTGAAGTCATATCATCTGCAATGGCTGATACGTGACAACCTATCGTGAGTGCTTTAAAATGTTCAGTTTTTCTGTCATGGAATCGACGCTTTGTTTTACCTATGTAAAAATCGTTACAGTCTCAACAGCTTGCCTTGTAGACGACCTTTGACATGAGAGAGCGGCTTAGTCTGTCCTTGTAGGGGAAAAAAGTCTTAATCTGGCAAGTGTTTCAAAAAATAATTCTAAGGTTAAAACAACCATAGAACTTGCAGAAAATGGCGGAAGAATAAGTCGAGTTTTTACGATAAGTATTGATAAATATGAAATTAAGTTATTCTCTGAAAAAAAATTAATATGTTCTTTGAATAATAATATTATGAACCCCGCCCTTCCCTTTCGATCAATTAGATATTTAATATCTTACATCAATAAAAATTAACTCCATAAATTAAATAATTCTCTGTAAAAAAATCGAAGCCTTGCAGGGTTATTTCATAAATTATTTACATGTTTTATGGTGCATAGTGTACAATAAAATTACTCTGTTTGGGCACAATTTATATTTTTGAAATTTTTTCATGGTGATAGTGTTTTGGAGCCATTAATTCACAAAGCCTTTGTAATAAGATGTAACCCTATAATATCGTTTGTTAACAACAGCCTATTGTTAGTGAACAAAAGGCGATTCAGTCAAGAAGTAATTTTCAGAAAATATCTTAACTTAGTCCATGAAGGCCTCTGAAATCTGGCACATGAAATGTTCCATCATCCTGGAATGTACTTTGAACCTATTTCCAGGTCTCCCTTATTTTGTTGTACATAATTCTTTGAGTAATATGGCAGCCATTTTAGATAAATTGTGTACACTTGCAACAAAAACTTGTTCTTGCTCTTCAGAGGTGACAATATCTGAAAATGAAAGCACCTTGTTAAAATTAAAATGGGTAATAAAATATGAGCTTTTATAATATGATATTTGTACAAATGTAGCCTGTTCCAGGCTCTCAGGTGGTGAAGAGTTGTGAAAAGGAAAATTACAAGGGACAAAAGTGAGATACTGGGGAGAGGCTGTCACTTGTCCATTCCCCTAACAGCACACTTAAAGACCCAGGATTGTCCATTATGCTTCACACGCCTCTGGACAATAGACGCCTCACTCCTGTGTAATCCAAAACAATAACAGAGGTGCCTGAAGCACCATTTAATGCATAATACTGAGTCTTTAAGAATTTAACAAACCTAAGTCTTCTTGCAGCCCCTCTCCAAGGCTAAGTATGTTCTCTTCCCACACATTGAACAGTGATGATACTAATGCAACTTGATCTTTACTACTTTGCATCACAGCCAGAACCTGCTTCATGGTGCTTGTAAATCTATTCATCCCTGTGTCTTTTCCATACATTATGTCATCTTGACCTAATACCTACAATGTTAAGCAATGACCATAAAAATTAGTCAGTGCAGTAGGAGAGTGCTCTATGTTTCAGCTTATCAGTTTGCCCTAAAGAAAATATCGAAATATTACTTTATGACATCTCCTACAACCAACACAACGTTGTTAGTACCAACTCCTCTTTGCAATTATTACCTGTCCCAGGTAATAGCCAAGGTAAGATATTTCGTGAACTCTTCCATTCATAGCTTTATTTCCAAGCACTTCAAAGCCAACTGATTCCCCGCACATCTTAAGCAGCTTGGCAACATTCTCCATACACCAGTCTGTTGGTGTAGCTAAGAAATAAATAGAAAAGGATGGAAGAATGGTTTATCTCACATACAACCCAAGGAATAATTTATAGCATAACAAAGCCGCGCCCAACCACATCGATTTCATAAAAAGCTTGAACATTTTACTCAAATTTTGTCAATTCAAACATTTGCATTAATATTTAGATCAAATAAAAACTCAATTAAAATCGGTTTAGCATTTGTTTTGACTTGCGTAGGAAGAGCCTGCATACACAGCCGCTTCTCATGATCTCATCGTTCTCGACCGCCAGAGGCGTCCGCTCGAGGCGGTTGCAAGATTAGCGCAAGAAGGGCTATTCACCTAAAAGAGCCACGCCCAAATACGTATTTGAAGTCCTGAACCTTGCGTTTTCAGAGTAATTTCACAAATACATAAAATACATGAATTAGAAGAGGATCGACAAACCAGTTAATTCTTCAAAAACGCTAATAAAATCATCTTCGTTCCAGTCTTTGTTGTCACAGTAGACATGCAAGATCTTTAAAGCGTCTGCTAGTTCCTTTAATTCAGCATCTTCCACTCCAAAATATGTTGGGCAACTTTCCACGGTATTCCAGTCTATGGTTCCTACAAAATTAGTGATCAGCAGCTATATCAGCAGCACAGAATGTAACTGTATTCAGAAAACGTTTTAAGTTCGTAAGCTAGACCCAACCCAAAACGGGGCGTTTCTTTGATGGGGAGCAGGGGTGGCGCAGTGGTGAGAGCACTCGCCTTCCACCAATGTGGCCCGGGTTCGATTCCCGGCCTGGCGTCATATGTGGGTTGAGTTTGTTGTTGGTTCTCTCCTTGCTCCGAGAGGTTTTTCTTCGGGTACTCCGGTTTTCCCCTCTCCTCAAAAACCAACACTTCCAAATTCCAATTAGTATATGTAATCGCATGGGCCCGAGTAAAATTAAGGATTAATATCACGCGTGTTTTCAGAAGCTGTAGAAATTCGCGACGAGGGCAATTTCTACAGCTTCTGAAAACACAAGTGATATTAATCCTTAATTTTACGAGGGAACATGCGATTACTTGTTTATAATATCAAGGGCAAAATTATAGGGAAACGTTTCCGACTTTTTAAGAGTCCTGACTACTTTTGAAACCAACCGAAGTGAAAATACTCTCTCGCAAACTGACAAGAAAAACTTCTCAACTCACTGTGGTTAAATAAATTTCTATTCGGTCAAAGATACATTTGTCTGTTATGTACATCTAGAAAACATAGACACTTAATGACAAAAACAAAGCAAGTTTTATTTTAGCGTACCTGTGTTTTGAAGTTTTTGCCGCTTTGATAACAACAACAAATGGCGAGAGTTCAAACTTGCTTGCACGTTTGGCGATTTAATTGCTTTCTTTCACGTCTTTTAGCCTTATTCGTTCTCCTGTTAAACGTATATTTTTCCTTTCAGCAAAATATGTCAAAGTTCTTTTCTTTAGGTCCGCAGAAATCCGCAGTTTTTCAATGAAGTGATGGAACTTTAAAACCAGCGTTTGTCGCCATGAATGAATTTCTTCTAGATCTTCAACGTCGCAAACTGGCCTGCAGGCGTTAAGTTAATCCAAGATTTGACACAAATAATCGCTTCCTGTTTGTCGTAAAATGCTGTAATTCACCTGTAGAATTCCTTCCTTAGGTATCTTCCGATTTCATTCCTTTTTTATAACAAAATCTCCGGCGAAACTGATGCGAGCGCTCCGTTTGTAAATTTTCTTCAAAATCCCGCCAAGCCAACTGACGAAGCGCTCAACCAATCACGAGTGAGAAATTTTGATGCTCGACCAATCAGGAGCGGGTAATTTTGCCCTCAATTAAGAAAAAATGCCCTCTTCGTCAGCCAATCAGCATTCAGTAATTTTGCCCTCTATATTATAAGATCTGGAAAGTGTCCACAATTAGTACTCGCGTACTAAATACTTTGAC